>JXSR01S064312.1:26075-37301 GCA_000969725.1 Ophiothrix spiculata
CACATATAGCCAATTAAAAGTTTGTGTCTCTTGTATTAGCTTTTGTAGATGCCGAATACCGCATTAAATTTTGCTAGCAAACCTGTAAAGTCTATCTATCAAATTGCCTGACATGTGTTAAACATAACATAATATTTCACTAAGTTCTCCCTAACATGCACTCTCTGAGTCTGTATCATTATGTGTTACATGTATTATAATATGTGCCACCTCTTAGAAAAGTAAAAAATGCACATATAAATTTGTTTTTTGCCTTGCACCTATATGAAAATCTTGGTGGTGAATATGGTAAGTCATTGGACTGTTAATCTCAGGGCCCGGGTTCAATTTCTGGTAAAGGCAAGGTAAGATTTATTGATAGGGAAAAAATGAATAAATGAAATTCAAGTACACCGATTAGAAAGTCAGTCCTGAAGGAAAGTTGAAATTGTATTTTTTTTCATAAATAATAATTGATGATCTTTCTTATTCGGATTAGGGACCTAGTCAAATTGACCAGAATCTAGTAAAAAAATGACTAGATATTTCTAGAAAAGTTTCCTGGACGTTTCCGGCGACTAGACTATCCTAGTTAAAATAGTAGAGTCTAATAAACTCATATTACACCCACATCTAGTCAAATTTGACTAGTTTCTAGTCAAAGGTGACTTGGGATTTTTAAGATTGTAACGCTAACTCTTGTGTTTCAGATTGGGCACAAGAAATCAGCTTTTGAGTTTTATGGACACAAGCAAAAATTAATATTGTTATTCCTTTGTGGTTACCTTTCTGGCATATGTATTGCCTCTTGATGTCGTTCCCTCTATATTTGCTATGGAACAGGTCATTCCATTTGCCGTTTGAATACATCTCAACGCAATCCTCTCCGTCTGAACCCTTTCCTTTTAAGTAGTCATTTGGTTCACCTCCTTGCCAATTTTTATAGGTAACCTACGGGAAAAAGTTAAAAATACATTATTTTTTTACACTGTTCAAGATAATTCTATTAATCAAATTTTCTTCCAGCAAAACTTCAATAATTTCCATTTTAAGGTTCACTACATGTAATAATTGTCACACTAATATTATATATGAAAAGCTTGTTTCCAAAAGGGCCTAAATCCACTTTTGGTCAAAATTGAGTTATTGGTGCCATAGTATAGTACTATAATAGAAATTTAATGGAACCAAACTATTTTTCCCAAAAATTGCTTTCATAGAGTCTACCACTACACAAAAATCTGTGTTTGTTTCGAAAAGGGCCTAAATCTACAACAGTTTGTTTCCAAAAGGGCCTAAATCACTTTTATGGTGTATATAAAACTCTCAATAAAAATGATTTCCATAAGTGATGTCACTGTAGTGAGAGGACCTATCCCTAACCTGTAATGCAGTATAAACTCAACAATGAATTAAACATGACAAGAAATTATCCTTTTACTGATTTTCAGGCCCTATTGGAAATAAACTAATAAATATCCGAAAAAGAACATAAATCAACTTTGGGTAAAAATGTAGTTGTAAGTGCCATAGTGTAGTACTACACTCCATTATCAGAAGTATTGCAACATAGCGTAGATCCTGGTATTTGCGAGTATAACTCGTCCATAGTTAATATTTGATTTCTTATTTAGCTGAGCAATGTTACCAATGTGTATTATTCAATGCATTAAAACAGTCCCCTTAGCTTATTTAAGTCCATTAAAAATTGTTGTTGCTTTCAAAATGGCGACGTTATGATAGATACTGAATGAAGATCTCAAGCACATTGTAGCCCTGAGAACCGAAGGAATTCGTTTTTGTTATATGGCTGTGCGATTTTATTTTTTGCTGCCAAATGATTTCTGGAATTGCTAGACGTCGGGGGATTCTTGTAATGCATATAACTTGCGTATAAGCAGTTGTCCATGAAAGACTGCACATATGGAAAATCATCAATCATATTGCCAAAATAGGCTTTTGCCATTTTACCCATTGGTCTTTTTGGTCGCTCAGTACTGCCTAGAAAGTGAAAATACCTGCGTATAATTATTCTCGAAGGAATATTTAAGGATTGTAGACTCATATGTGTAGAGTAACGAAAGGGAAACAATTGAACACGCTTGTACACGGGCAGCGAAGAGTTGGGGTGGCGAATTTGCCGAGGAATGTGACAGCGGCCCTGAATTGACGCCATGTTGTTTTCATTAAGGAATGTGGGTCTAATTCAGTTTTGATAATTAAAGAATAAGTGTTTTGAGTTTTAAATATTACGGCTACGATCAATGTTACCTTTCTTTGATGACAAAAATTGGTGTATAAATCATGATTTGAATTGCATTGGTATGTATTGATTCGAAAAACGTGCGACAATTGGCAGTAATATCGATAACATCCAATTTATCGTCATTCTCAGCAAACCAATGTTAAAGTATTTTAGGAACATGTCAACAGTTTGTAAATTACCACTTATAGTTCTTGAAAATGACGTCACTCGACTGCACGCAGGTTTTTTTATGACAGGATCTTCGAAAACGGCGTTAGCAGTATCAATCTAAACGCAAATGCCCATTACGCAAATCTGAAGTAAGACACGTGAGATAACATTAACCTACGAGTCTTGAATAACAAACATTTCAAGAGACATGAGTTGATTAATTTAACATCTGATCCTCGACAGATATCAGCTCTCAAAGCATTGCTTATTCTGAGTGGCATTATAGAAGTGAGCAGTCGCTATCATTAAATTGCATGGCTAGCCCCCTAGTTATTGAAATAAGTGTCACTTCATCAAAATAATTTAAGAAAAGAAACATGAAAACAACTTTATAAAGATATCATTATAACTAGCATAACAGTGTTTTCAAACCAACGTTTTGAAAAACGCTGTTTAAATTTTGCGCCAAAACCACAGTCGACGATGTTGCAATACTTTAGATTAGTGTGTGTAGCAGTGTTGTTGGTTTGATAGCTGGTTTGCATTTTGTTTGTTTGTCTACATCATTTGTCTTCCTACATTTAGCTGCTTTACGTTTTTTGGGGTTTTACTAAGTCTTAATTTTAATCACTTCAAACAGTGTAGATCATTATGTGATGACTCACACCGAAAAGGGGGACTTTGCGACGATCTACAAACTGAGATATCAGGCTTTGACGTTGAGAAGTGGTAAAATTTTCGTCTGGGGGTAAATTTGAGATTTTGTGATATTATGAATCTTCAAAGTTTTAAAAATCTTCTTACCAAGCCGTTTTCTATAAAATTGCGAAAAAAGACGATTTTTAGACAATTTTCTACCACCGTGTCAATTTCGTTTTCGCAATTTTGTGATCGGAAGGAAAAACATCCCTATTAATTAAAAATATGCCTAATTTGCCATATTTTTGTAACTGTATTAAAGATATGTATCTTGACAATGTCTGTGTCAAATTTGATGATGATTGAGTGCTCCTTAGTACCCGTTGCTAAGGAGATTGTGTGTATAGTTGAATAGTAATCATTGATGCTTTCACAAACCCAAACTTTAAAGCCTGTTTTCTCCAATTGCTATTTTTGAAAAGTGATCAAAACGCTCTTACTAAAATAGCCATATCCTCGGAACAGATTGATGTTTCGAAATGTTTGAGGTACCAAATTACTTGTGAAACTCTGAGCTTTCTCATGATGCTAAAAACTCAATTTTGATGTCGGAACCAAAGTCATACATGGTGGATCAAAAAACTTAGAATCCAAGTTCAAGGTCACTTTTTAGACAGCAGTTTCACCTCAATCAACTTGAATTTGCAAAGAAATTGCAGTCAATTTCTTTTAAACCATTCCTGAAAGTTTTATGCAATTTGCATCATTAGGTCTTAAGATACAGCTCTTTATGTAAACCGTCCTTTAAAGTGGCTTGTCCACGGAGGCTTTTCTTCGTTTCAATATGTTCCCCCTAATATGCATCGTATTTGGTTCCACACGTGTTGTACTGCAGGTTAAATTACGCATGGTTATCTTATGAAACTGATTAATCATCAATTTTGAATTGAACGATGTACCTGAACATTGAGCTTCAGATGGTGGAGCCCAAGTTTCGGCAACGTAATTGTCGTAGTTCAGATTACTGGTTCATACAAGAGGCCTCTGACACTCCAGCTCGCGTAATTTTGAGTGTTTGTTTGTTTTGACTTCTTTTGGTAATTATTTCCAACAGAATGGTTAGATTTATTCACTCAATCGCTGTCAGATAGATTTCAGGCCCTTGGGTGCTGTAAAGTGACGAGATTACATTGAAGGTCTTTGAAATATCAGCAGGAAAATGCATTGAAAACACCTTCAATTCAAGCAGGGAACACCCGTAACACAACTTGCAAAGCAAAACGTGCATGTTAGAGTACTTAAATTGATTACACATCAAAGTTGTGTATTCCATTGATGGTTAAAGTCAGAAGGAGAGAGGAGCTATTCGTGGACAAGTCACTTTGAAGCAATATTCTAATAAAGGACTGTGTCTTAAAAACCAATGATCAAAACTAAATCAAAAATGCAGGAATGGTTTAAAACCTATTCCACATGATGCCTTTGTCACCTGAAGTTGATAGAGGTACAATTGTACCTCTATCAACTTCAGGTGACAAAGGCATCATGTAAAACATGACTTTGAACTTGGGTTTTGAGTTTTTTGAACCACCCTGTACAGTTAGAATATAAAGCGCATAGTATTTACCTTATCACCATTAAACCAAACAAACGTTCCTTCTTGCTTAAAGTCGTTCAAGCCAATCCAGACTCTTCCACCTTTAGCCGTTTCTGTAAGTCATTAATGTTAGAATTACAATTAACACAAGTGTGAAAAAATACGCTTTTGCAAATATTTTATAGTTAGTCACAAGACACTTGTGACCATAGGCGGCGGAAGCGGGGGAACGGGGGGACATGTCACGAGAGGGACGGACCCCCAAACATTAAATGAAAGAAAGAAAGGGATATAAAATTTAAATTTTCTCTTTGTTTTGATAATTAAAAAGTGAAAAATCGAAAAAATATATTATGTCAATTTTCAGTAAAACTGTGTCATTTTGCGACTCCGACTATTTTGCTTTAAAAAAGTAGCCCCCCCTAAAATTTTAACACACCGCCACTGCTTTTTTACTTAATCAAGGAAAGAAAGTCAAAGGGTCAAACTAAACTTCTTATCGGCTACCAAACATTAGGTGCCAATCTTTGTTATCTTATAATCTGATATATATAGTTACAATGTATTTTCTATAAGTAACGGAGGCTTGGTGATGAAAAATCAATACTCCACGCAAATTTTCTTTGCTTGGCGATTTTCAACTTCAACACCAATCATCCGCTATTGATTAGAAAATGCATTGGAATTAATGTAATAACAAAGACTTGTTGCACCAAATGTTTGATAGCTCAAAATAGTATGTTTTCACTCATATGCGGACGTAAGTCAGTAACTGGCCATATTTTTTGCTTCGCACAAAAACATTGGTAAAACCATGCCAATTTGTATTCAAGCCTAATTTTGAGGGTAAAAATGTAGTAAAAAACATACAGGGTGCAAAATAAAATAAAAGTGAATTTTGATCAACCAACTTGGCACAATGATATTTAGTTAGGGAAAGGTGTATCTTGATGACACAAACATTACTTGAAAGATGTAATGATGGCCTTCCATAAAATAATTCATTGTGATCAAAATACTGAGGATGGTCATAATCTATGAAACGACTCATTAATTTTGGGAACATTTATTGGTCAAAAGGTTTTTCATGTATACACTACCTAAAAATCAATCACATAATTATGTTCCTCGACAAATTTCATTTTGAAGAATGTATAACTTTTACCATTTACGTCGACTCGGTCAAAAGATATGCCGTTTTTAAGTTTTCAAGTGTAAATGTATGTTTTGTACAGAAATGTATAGAGAAAATTACCCACATATAAACCATTACAAAACAACAAAATTTGGATGACTTGTCAATATTCGATATATGCTTTAGCAACATACATATCTCATTGAGGTATATTTAAAAAATTATGATCCCAGCATTTTTATTTTTAATAATACATGTGTTTATAAATCATAACATCACTCTAAGAAATTTCCCGTAAATTTTACGGTAAAATCACTGGCAATTCGGTTGACAACACTTTACCGTAAAATTTACAACTTTGCCGTAAATTATTATACGGTATTTTACTGTATTTTTACATGTGGCTGTTTATTTTACCGTATTTTATCGTTGAATCATATTTTTTTATGGATCTTTCCTACCTGTTTCAAAGCATAGGTGGATTTTGACACCAGTTTTCAAGGTAAAATCCGGTGATTTTTAGTGTCAAAATAAGCATCCCTAGCCATTCTCAAGAACAAGGCATGTTTGGAGATTGCCACACCAAGGGACAATGTGCAGCATTACTACAATAACTATAGATATATTTTATATTTAGTATATATTTTCTGTGGTGTCA
Source organism: Ophiothrix spiculata (assembly GCA_000969725.1). Classification (NCBI taxonomy): domain Eukaryota; kingdom Metazoa; phylum Echinodermata; class Ophiuroidea; order Amphilepidida; family Ophiotrichidae; genus Ophiothrix; species Ophiothrix spiculata. The sequence continues at coordinate 32,500 of JXSR01S064312.1, forward strand.
AATTGTCTTTTTTGCTATTAATTTACGGAACTTCTCCGTTTTTCCCCACATATTTACGGTAAAATCCCGTAAAAAGACGTGAAATTTACATTTCGTCCGTAAATATTTTCTTACGGGAATTCACCGTTAAAAAAAATGGTTTTCTACCGTAAAAATGCGGTCATTTTTTAGAGTGTTTCTTACACTTTTGCGTGCAATCATATATGCGCCTCCGCCACCGTCACCTCCTCCACCCGAACCATCGTGTTCCCTAATTGCTTTTTCAAGTATAACTTCATTTATTAATTAATCATGAGAAGTCCACTTTTAATACATAAATTGAGTAGAAATAGACTTTTAATATGATACCAAACTTTCTCAAATGTGACCTTCCAGCCCGTATGAGCAGTAAATGCCAGAAACTTCATTTTGCGCTACAGGTGAAAATACATGTCAAGGTCGTAATTTGCCAAAATTGATGTTTTGACAGATTTACTATCTTAGTGCTTACTACAAAATACCAGCAAAGTTTCACTTCAAAAAAATGATAGGAAATGTGAAATAAATCTGCATATTCTTAAGACGATCAACAGAAAATATAGGGCTTACTGATCTTTGAACGCGTTTATCTCAGTTATACGGACCATAACTTGACTTCTTGAAATCGTACGAAGTTCATTATTTTAATCCTTAAAGCATGGTCTTTGCAAATATTTAAAAAAGTGAAACTGATAAGAGCTGGCCTTTACTGCTGTTTTGAGCTGGACGGTCACAAATATGTAAATAAGTTTTAACAAAAATGCATATTTTCTTCAATTTTTAGGGTAAATATGTATGAGATCTATGATATTTAAGGGACCCATGCACGTAGTCGCTGTCAAAGTGATGTCATAATCGGATTAATTTCCCCAGCAACCAGCACACACTGGCTTAAGGCATCAGTTTGAATATTATAAAAAATATCCACCAGTGAATGTGAGCACACAGGCTTGTCAGCAGTTTTGCTAGCCGGTGTAGCAGCAATGTAAGTCCCCCGTTTTTATTGTCCGGTTGTACAGTAAAGTGTATAGGCTAACAACTCTCACGCAACATTAGTGTCACGCTTTATTCCGTTATGGTCTATGGAAGGCGGACTACCATTTCAGGGGACTACGATTGCTTTCACACCGGTCATGGTCCCGTTTGGGTTCTCAGGATATTTAAAATACGGGATTAGTTATGATCATTCAGTCCTTCTGAGGTACAAAAACTCAGAAAATATTCTATCAAGGTTTTTTTTTTCTAGTAGCTATGTAGTTAATAAGTTACGGACATTTTGAATATATCTTTTTTCCATTAAAAGTCCCACATATTGGTTCACGAATCTTATTGCTTTTGTAATGCTTTATATCTCAATTAGGTTTTTTTTCATATTTACGATAAAAGTGTAAACAAACAGCACAATTTTGAAGTTCATAGGGGGTTCCGTTCATAAAATTTAGCCCCCCCCCCCCTTTTGTTACGGTTGAGTGAGTAGATCAAGGACATTCCTCTTAGAACTTCATTCAAGAGGAATCATGAAATTTGACCCGAAAATTTTACACCCAAATATTTGACAAAGCATAACTTCTGTTCTAGATCACCGATCGAAATGAAACAAACAGTAACTTAAAGTTCAATTCATGGACTATAGATTCAAGATTCAAGATTCAAGATTCAAGATTGTTTTATTGACATCACCATACATTTTAGGTATATTGTCAAAGATATAAAACAATATAAAAAAAAACAATACTAAAACAATATAAAAACAATACAATAAGCTGATACAAAATAGAATTATAAATTAGTCAATATAAATATGTCACAATATAATAAATAATATTATCAAGACTATACAAATTATGCTTCCAGATTTGCACGCAATCTAAATGCGCTATTTACAAATTTTAAAACTGAGTTGACTGTATCATGGTCTTGAAAACTCATGAGGAGAGTAAACGTTTCATTATCAGACATATTACTTATACTATAAGCCTCTGCGATATCGGAGATCATCTTTGAACGAGGATCTTTATAGTGAGTACATTTCAACATAAAGTGCTTCTCATCCTCAATTTCGTTCAAAGAGCATAAAGTGCAGAGTCTTTGGTCGATTGGAAGTTTTGGATGGAAGTGGCGCCCTTTTTCAACCATAAGAGAATGAGCGCTGATTCGTAACTTTGTATAAGATGATCTAAATCGACGGCCAAATAGATTAACATAGTTTTCAAGACTAAATTGTGATTTGAAAAGAGAGTAAGTGCGTAACTTAGGTTGTACAGTATTAATGTTTGTATTCCAAAGAGCATTATAAATATCTGCCAGGTTGGAAATCATACAAGTAGAAAAGGAAGAACTAGATTGTGTGACAGCAGGTCTTTCCCAAATATCAAATCTATCGATGGGCTCAAAGATTTTTTTGATTCCAGAGGACCACGTAACAGTGAATCTATTTGCTTCACACAACTTCCTGTTATCAACTAAAGCATCAACCACTAAGGAACTGTTTCCTTCAAAACAGTTATCATTAAGTTTACGCCAATATTTTGCTGATAAGTACAACAGGTGAATTAAAATTGGATAACTACCAAACTCTCCTCTAACGGCATGATTGGTTGTTTTTCGGTGAACACCTAAAATAAGTTTACATGTTTTTATATGTAAAATTTCACCTGGTGGATTATCACAAATGCTGATGAAATTTGAATTATTCAAATTTTTCAGCAAATACGGAGCCCAAACTTCACTTCCATAACTAAGAATCGGTTGAATGAGTGTTGAAAACAATTTCATACTACTTTTATACGAGTTACTAGAAAGATTATCTCGTATTTTATAATAAGCTTTTAACGCTTTGTCTCTTAGTCTATTCATTGCTTTAGTGAATGATCCGGATGGTACAAAAATGATACCCAAATAGCAATATTCATTAGCAATTTCAATATTATTGTAACCGTACATAAATTTGTGACTCTTTATAACATGGCCACTTTTGTTAAATATCATGACGTTTGATTTGTCAATATTATTGTCATGTCTATAACATGCAGTGTTTATATTCTCTCCAACTGTCTGTTAAAACTGAAAAAATTACACGCAAATATTGTTAGGTTTTTTCTGGGACACCCTGTATAATGGACATTACATTGCATTGTACGTGTATATACGTTATAACTCAATGCCTTGATGTGTTACTAAGTCCTTAATGTACGACATATTTGGAATTTTCATAGCAGCAATAGTATTAACCTATGATAGATTGCGCAAAACAATTCAAAACAAACTTACCCTTCACAAAAGTATTGACAGCTGCACTGGTAATGGTCACCAAGTGTCCACCATTTTTGTTACAATCCGCTTCGGCTTCCCTGCAGGTTTTGGATGTTTTGCTTAAAAAGTAGAACTTTCCATCTTTTTGAATATTGTAAAGATCTGTAATATTTAAAATGTGATCTTAATAATATAATATACATTTTGAACATTTTAATCCCTTTATATCAAGAAATCACATATGGGGTTGGTAATTGATGTTCAGCATGACCAGTAAAACGAGTGTTTAGGTGACATTGCAAACAAGTACCTTTCTGGTAGCACATCATTTAACCCAAGCAAACTTTGTTGATTTCTCTAGGGCCCCTCAGCCTTGGCATTTACCTAAAAAGTGCAGAGGTAAAAATCGGAAGGTTCTTCATAATGGGAAATGACTGTCTTTGAGATTATTTATAAATAGTAGTTTTAAATTATTTCATTGATGCTTTGAATTCGAATTTTCTTTTTATTATTATTTCGAAAAATTATGGACGTAACTTAGATAAATTAATAAATTAAGTCTTGCAGTTGGTTGTCTGTTAAACTTTTTTTTTTTAAAGAAAAATATTCATTTTCAAGCTTAAACAATTCTTAAACATGCTAAAAGCATAATTAAATTAAATATCTTCTAGTGTGCCCTGCATCAATTATTTAACAAACTTATTTTCAATATCTTAAAAGCGAATGACTGCTCAACAAAAATCTACACTTTTTGCTCTCCCTGTCCCTATCCTCCTCTTCAGGGGATAGCTTTTAGGTTGGGTTTGTTTGAAGGTCACTTAAATTACACTGGAACATAGATAAACGATTTTATTAAATGCTTTGAAAAATATTACCAATGAATTGTTTGTTAAATACATTGCAGTTTGGTATACACAGTTGTTCATAAAGTTAGAATAAAACACATTTATGTAAATGTCAATTTATGAGGAAAATGTCTGTAAACGTATGTTGCTTTTTGTCACATTTGATAGGTAATCTGGTTGAGTGTAAAATGGAGCTCCGAATGTGATCAATTTACTCATTTACTGGTAGGGGGAAACAATTATATATAAATAGGTCAAAATGCGAGATTTTGAGGTCAAATTTGACTTGATACCACCTTGGTCAAGGCCATTTCACTGCTCAAGCTGAATGACCTTGATCATATGGAATATTTATTTGTAATAGTGTGATAAGCAGGTAATTAAATGTATTTGTTACCCTTGATTGCGCCATGAGAATGCTTGGAAGCAAAACATAAACATTAATGATCTTTTAATTTACAAAAATAGGGTTGAGGCGAACTTGGAATGGTCCCTGGCGGTATAATTATGACATCTTAAAAAACTATTGAAATTATTTATACCCCTTCAGTATTCAGCAAACAACTTTTACTCATTTTTTTCTGCTGAAAGAGAGTCATTCACGTCGCTGTTTGATACGTTCATATTGCAGAATGCCCCTTCCCCAATTTTTCTCATAATACATGTGAAATTTCATGGCTGAGTTAT
>JXSR01S064323.1:40410-56149 GCA_000969725.1 Ophiothrix spiculata
CTATTAATTTAGGCCTATTTATTCATCATTTATTAACTTATTTATTAAGGCCAATTGAAAACTATATGCCTACTTTATTGACCTAACACTAATTATAATCATGATATCGACAATGGGAAAACTATTATGTTCACAGGGTCAATATCCTTTCTCAAACTATGTGTAGGACATTAACTTATATGACGAAGTATTGCATACACTCTATTCAATTTTCTGCTTAGTTAACTTATCAACTACGCTTGTGATTCGCGCTGTTGCTACTCATTATCATAAAGTTTATATCTTGGTTTTGGGAATAGTTTCTCACTGCTAAGCCCTGTGAAAAGGCATCAGACTAATTCAGAAAACTATGAGAAAATCAAGTTTAAATTTTCTGTACTGATACAAACTTGAATGGAGAAAGGATTTTTATCTCGGTTTTTAAAACATGTGTGTTATGTTTTGGATGTTTGAATCTGATTAATATGATCGAATGCAATCCAAAGGTAACGTTCCTGATGAAATTAGAAATTTGACCCTGGATGTGATTTTGGACTATGCTCAGCTTCAATGGCCGGTATCTCTTAATTTACTATACCTTTCGATATGACGGGTCACAATTATGTTCCCTTGTTTGACAAAGAGTTTATGTGACAGCTGATGTTCATCATCCCCATACATGGCGGGCATTTTTCCTTTTGATATGAATATCCATCATGTTATGAAACTACCGATATTTATATTCATTCATTATCATTTGTTCACGTTCACTTCAAAGAAACATCATCATCAACATACTTTATATTCCATCATGCCCTATAATCAACATTCCTGTATATGACAATTTCAACTATTGGGAGCTGTGCATTATATTTTTAGCAAAGGGAACATCAACTTCTCTTGAAAGCTTTAAATACAATCTAAGCTGAAAAATGCTAGGAAAAGAAAAACGACTACTGTCAATCATTATACATCACATTTCACAATCAAAAGAATGCATGCATACAGATATAATGATACCGAAATGACGCAAGTAGAAACCGTGACTTTTCATGTAATGAAAAGATTACAGTCTGTTTGCTACTAATGAAGAGAATGACAGCGTCGTTAGTAGAAGTTGTAAGTAATGTGTCATGCTTGGGTTGCGTTTGAACGCGTAATGAGTAAAAGGATGTGCCTTTTGATATTCAAATTATACATGTATATATCACAAAGGGAGTCAGGATCACTACCTCTGCTTCCCGCCCTTCAGGAGTCAGAAAAACTTTTTTTTTTCATTCCACAAATTATCATCAAACACATAAAAACTGGTCCCAGGAGAGATTTCATCATTATAAAAAATATTCACGTGAACTAATATTCACTATGTTGAAATAATTCCGGTTATTTGACTTTGCCATTTGCGTGTCGTTTGTTTCGTAAATTATGAAAGCAATTAAATTGATCCCGAATGTAAACTATATATATATTAAACATTCCATTTTTCAAAGATAATGTTTTTATTGGGTCACAATTTTTAAATCGTGGATTTTGGTACCAAAATATTGCTCATAATTATCTTTGAAATGTAAATTTTACGGCTAGAACATGGCCTTTCATCATAAAGTAAAAACTTCCTGTACTTTACGTGTGAACATTTGTTATGGGAATTGAATAAAGGAGTATCACAAAACACATCCAGCCTGTCTGACATTTTACTGTGAGCTCTTGTTTCACCATCAATATTAAGCAGATTTATCATTTAAGATTCACTGATTAAGCTATGATTAACAGCAAGCCTTTGATTGAGTAGTAGGTCCCTGCAAAATTTACTCTGCCTGAAACCAATTTAAATGTGGGGCCTTCATATATGCGTTCCACCTTCCAAAATGCCAACCAGACAAGGGACTTTGGTCTAACAAAGTCTTTTGAACTGGTGGCAAGCATACAACCAATATGTTTGGAGTCAGCGACAAGGCACTCGCCATAAACTTGAAGGAGTGAAAGTCGATTACAGCTGGCAGTGATGTACGGTATCTTGTCTTTAGCACACTGATGATAATGATCCCAAATTATTCAGCTGCAGCTGCTAATTTGACAACTGTGCCTGAGCTCTAGGGATTCAAGGCACCAGTAAGACAATATCAGCAAAATCCATGTCATGTAAGACTTTGACTGGCTATCTGCTTAACGTAAAGTTTTACCAATCCAGAATCTGTGTGTTTAGTTGCATTTTGCAGCAAGTAGTCTACTTACTTGCCTTGAACAATAAGGAGAATGGCGATTAAGAGAAATATTTCTTTGAGTTTGGTATAGTAGCTTATAGTTTAATCCTCATTTACAATAAGGATAAGCACTACCGTACTTTAACCACAACTTATATTTCGACTTTCCGTAAAGCATTCCGCATTCTAGGTAGTATTTTTACCCACTATACATATACATAACCATTCCGGTTAAACTAAAGTATTCATAGGAAAAGATAAAATATTTTGTGTTTTGAATACTAGTTATTATTGGTCCATAATGAATATAAAGGTTATGAACCGAAATCGCTTATAGTGGAAGATCAAAGATAAATATAACTTGTCACATATCAAACTACTGAAACCCCCTCTCACTTGACACGGATTTTCGTGACACACATACACTTGAAATCGAATAATGTCAATTTAAATGGCCTAGTTAACATGATTGTTATGTAGTAAGTACTTTCTTGTATTCCCGAATCCTTGTCTCCGTTACATGCATGTATCTAGTTTCCCTTTGGTTTCACACGCAGCTGTTGGAACTCTCGGGAACTAATGGAATAATTAATGTTATTTGGCCCACGTACATTGTTCTCATTACGACGAGGACATGCTGAATATAAAAACATCTTCATTTCATGAATCTAAATACCTTTTTCATGCATAAAACGACTAATAAATATGAGACCGTCCATCCATACGAGCCATAAATGCAGCAAACTTCACATGAATGTACACATGTGAAAATACAAGTCAAGGTCGTAATTTACCAAAAATATTTTTGACAGATTCATAATCCCTATGCTAACTTCAAAACACCAGCAAAGGTTGATTTTAAGGACAGCCAACAGATAATATAGTGCTTACTAATCACAAATTATGTTTCGACTTTCCATAAAACATTCCGCATTCTAGATAGTATCTTCACCCACTATACATATACATAACCATTCCTGTTAAACTTAAGTATTCATAGGAAAAGAAAAAAATATTTTGTGCTTTGAATACTAGTTATTATTTGTTCATGATGTATAAAAAATTTATGAAAAGAGACCGCTTATAGTGGAAGATCAAAGATACATATAATTTATCACATATCAAACTACTGAAACCCCCTCTCACTTGACATGGATGTTCGTGACACGCAGACACTTGAAATCGAATAATGTCAAGTTAACATGATTGATATGTAGTAAGTACTTTCTTGTATTCCCGAATCCTTGTCTCCGTCACCTGCATGTATCTAGTTTCCCTTTGGTTTCACACGCAGCTGTTGGAACTCTCGGGAACTAATGGAATAATTAATGTTATTTTGCCCACGAACATTGTTCTCATTACGACGAAGACATGCTGTATATAAAAACATCTTCATTTCATGAAACTAAAAACCTTTTTCATGCGTAAAATGACTAACAAATTTGAGACCGCCCATCCCATACGAGCCGTAAATGCAGCAAACTTCATTTTGCGTTACATGTGAAAATACATGTCAAGGTTGTAATTTGCCAAAACTATTTTTGACAGATTCATAGTCCTTATGCTAACTTCAAAACACCAGCAAATGTTCATTTTAATGAAATGATTTTAAGGACAACCAACAGAAAATATAATGCTTTATACTAATCTTTAAACGCGTTTAACTCAGTTATACACTTTACTCCCAGATAACCTTAGATGGAACGTAACTTGACTTCTAGAAATCGAGTGAAGTTCATGGCGGTGTCATTTCAATCCTTATAACATGGTATTTGCAAATATTTAAAAAATAAAATGACAAGAGGTTCCATTTACGGCTTGTTTGGGATGGATAGTCACATATATGGTATGGCATAATAGATCTTAATTAAAACAATAAAATGAAATTTCATGGTCGTCTAAGAGCATCTACTACAAAGTATTTCAATTTCAATTAACCCGATCGATAATGAAAAAAAACAGGACAAAACACACACAATATTACTTTTCTACTCTATTACTTTTGGAACTGAAATGAAATTATATAAAAAAATCATTAGTTATGTAAACTGAGCTAAATGGTATTTTCAAATAATTTAGTTTGCCACAACTTATTGTGTGAGATTAAAAATATGAAATTATATAAAAAATCATTAGTTATGTAAACTGAGCTAAATGGTATTTTCAAATAATTTAGTTTGCCACAACTTATTGTGTAAGATTAAAAATAGATGCATTCAAAAAAAATCTTCAGATTCAGCTTTCTGCACATTTCTTCTCCGTCCTATTTGTATTAAACAAAATAGACAACTCAATAAGAAAGAATTACAGCTTAAACAATTTAAGCAAAAGTTTTAGAACATTTGGATATGAAGAAAATGATATCCGGGTGTATTTTTAAATAAGATTATGATCCATTTTGTTGCAATTTAAATTTTTCTCTAATCGAGCCATATACTAAGGCTGTTTTTTTCAATGTCAATGTAAATTAGTTATTTGATCGGTCATTTGGAATTTGGAAGATCAATATTAACTTCTTTCTGACTAATGTATTTGCTAGTGCACAGCAACATTTTTCAAGAATACCTTTGGACATAGTGTTTTAGAAGTAGTTTTCAAGGCATAAAATGAAATTCTCGTATTCTGGAGGCCATTTGTACTATAAAAAAAAATCGATTTTGTTTTACCCCCAAATAGCTCAAATATTTTGGAGCCAGGTTTTTTTTTTTCAAATATTTTAAGGCCAGTTGAATACCTAATAGTTTTCGTATGTGTAACTAATTTATTGCGCGTTCAACAAAAAGGTATACATATCGTGATGGAAAGAAGGACCCTTTAGCTCGTGCATGGCCATCTGTGTGAACCTTGTTAGCAATTTTAAAGAAACTCAACCGCAAAACATTAACAAAATTTACCCCAAGAATCTCATAGTTTACTAATTTATGACCACCACAACTGCTACATACAGCACATGAATAGTGTTTTTATTATGTATGGTAGACAATCTAAACCTGTATTTCACACTTTATTTATATACATGTTATTAATGTTTTCTGCCAAGAGCAATCAACGGCAGTCTCGGATTTCGTTGTTGATCTGGTGCTGACCTTCATGAAAGATAATCCTGGCAATCAATCCATCAAAATTGAACAAACAAAAACCAATATCCGTTCCGCTCCTGGTATGATGTTCTTTATCGTATATATCTGTCTCAAGGTTAACATAATGTCCTTAAACGAATCTTAAGAGATCGTATGTCGGTAACTTGAACATATTAAAGAATTGCTGACAGGATTGTATACAGTGCGTAATAAGTGCATTTCAATCAGCACCAACAATGTCAATGAACCATTTTTTAAGCAAGGCTTTGATTGTTTTATAATAGATAATGATAAATGTTTTAACCATTTGAAATTAATAAACGAGATTTTGTTCTCTTTTTATTTCAACTGTTATACCCCTCTCTTCTTTGAATATACTTGATTTTCAGTATTTTTTTTTGTTCAAGAAAAGGAATAACACAACAAATGCAGTCTAATACACTTGATCTTTCATATTAATGAAGTTTTTTTTACGAGGTACATGTATGGGCGTGTTGGATCTGCAATACTCTTGTATCAAAAATAATACTTGTGGCTTTTAGGTTATGGTCCACAGAGAAATAGACTAAATTAAAAAAAAAACCTTCTTGGTAATGAGTAATTCATGGCCCGGTAATGCTTCAAACAGTAGCCGTCGTTCATGAGCGAGGATAAATGGTTTAGATTCATAAAAATGTAACCATCAAAATGCGTATTAATCAGTACTACATCGAAAGGGTGGATAGGTTCAAAATACTTGTATACTTGTATAGGTTCCTGAAATGTTGAAAACAAAATGACTCAAAATAGGCTTTAAATAGTTAATTTTATCTGCTCACTTTCAGTACACTTTGTTGTCTCATATGCATGATTGAAACAAATCCCGAGGAAAATGTTCAACTTAATAAACAAAATTAGCATTGATAAATTATTTAATAACATATTTTAATTCCATCTTCTTTCAAAAACAAAATAAAGAAATAATGAATTGTCAGTACACCAACCGAACCCAGTGTTTTAGTTCAACATTGTCATTAAAAAAAAAATCCATCCAAATCAACTAAGTCAAAATGTCCACACTAAAAATCTCCTTTTCTCTAAGTGCACTATATGAAGACATCACTTTGTTTGGAAATAGGTTTTCATTTTTCGGAACGTGACTAACAGTGCAAGCTAATTTTACTCAATGTTGTTTTACCATGGAGCTTATTCTCTGCAAATCGTGTGCAAACGTGACTTTTGTTTCCGATGGACAAAATGACTATCGATTTTATTTTTCTGAAAGGCATAAAATACAATTTAAACCAGAAAGATATCTTTTATCTGGTTGATCAGAATGGTTTTTTGTAAAACAGTGAGTAACTAGGGCTAGATACTTCACTTAGTGAACGTTTAAATTTCACACCTCTGACATTCATACACATTAAACATTAAAGTAGGTATGAATCAAAGTGGGCTTGGGATTGAGTGTTTATAGATTTTTTCTTTTTCTAATTATTTGTTTTCTGAATTACGGGCAATATGATGGACCATACTAGTATTTAATCGAGAAAATGTAATCTGGAAGGTGATTTTGGCCAAGCATACCCACTAGTTTGCAGAATACACAAACGCAAACGCACCAGGGTATGTCGTTCCGATAAATTGATATCAAACCGTTCCACCACTTGCGGCAACGTAAATCATTGGAGTTGAGAAATGCTGAACTTTCCATTGCGTTTTCATGTCGTCGGCTGCCGCAGTTCCCTTGCGTTTGAGTGCGAATCTATTAACACTGTTGTTTGCGGTGAAAATTGTTGTATGGTATTAATCATCGGAAACGTAACGCATTGCGTCTTAAGTAAGAAATCAGCTCAGAGGAGCTGCGAAATCCCTGTGATGAAGTGTCAGGTGCTAAGTGCCACCCCAAAAAATAACTGGAAACCGTGACCCTACAAGGATAAAATTTTAGCGGTTTTTAAGTTTTTTTTTTAAACAGTCAGTTTTTTCTCATCTTGTGTCAAATATGTTGTAGAGGCTGGTTTAGGCTGAAGTTTTTTATATTATAGATCTTGGTCCTTGTTTAGAAATTCTCGACGCTTCCATGGCTCTAACCTCACGTGCTTCAATGATTAATTGCGTTTCAATGGACTCTGAATTAAAGAGAACTAAGAATGCAGGATTCAAAATTAGTGCAAATCGATTGCAATAATAACAGGAAAAAACATAGGAATAGCTACGTAATGATGTCATTATAGCTCGCCTGACTAATGTTTATACGAACGTTGTGCAAACGCTATTTGAATTCGGCCCCATATTTGCAATTCACCGATATTGCAATACTTTTGACAAGTGTATGTACAAATAGCTAAATCATATTACATTTGGCTTAACTAAAATGACGTTTTTAAGTAGAATTTTCTGAAATCATCATTAAACATGTTTGTGTAATAACTTACAATGAAATGTTAAAATACTAAATTAAAAAAAAAAATCTTTAATATTGTTAAACTGACGTCCAGCACTGTCGGAAGGCCAGAGGAAAAACTCAAATCAATACATATCAGCAGACGTAAAAAGGTGACCATGGTGACACAAGTTTACAGTATTGAAATAACCCCGGCATGCTTAAGGCAAAACTTCGAAGTACACAATTTAATGCATTTGCAAAATAGTCGAACTAGACAGTATCACATTACTGTTATGAGCTCCAGAAAGTCTAACACGGAGATGAAAAGTGTATTAGATTCACCATATGTCTACGCCTTGTTAAAAATAAATCGTGTGCTAAGAAATCGACCATACATACAAAAAAAATTATATTTTTCAAGAGTAATGAGATCGACTCAATGATCAAAGAGTTCTTGAGTTTATGATTTCGTTTTATCATGTTGGTGGTTAACTAAAGACACTATTAGTCAAAGAGGAGTCCAGGGCCCAAATTCATGAAACCCTGCTAACTCTAGTTTCCTGCTAACTCTTTGTCTACATGTCAAAATTTGACAGGTAGACAAAGAGTTAGCAGCCAACTAGAGTTTAATAGCAGGATTTCATGAACTTGGGCTCAGGTGACTCCTTTATTGGTGACCCTATCACTGTATGTCTAAAACAAGTCCACTTCTGAGTCAACGATTCCCTTATGAAGTCAAGCAGTAATGACACTTTAAGAGACCCAGTGTTGACTCCACAATAGTTAATTTGCACAGACAGACAAAAAAGGGTCAGTTGACTCCTACAATAGAGTCACGAGAGCCTCTACCACTTTACCTAACTTCTGGAGAGGAGACAGCAAACAGCTCTATGTCTTCTCACCCTGCTGCAAAAGTATCATTGGCCGTCAACGTAACGTAGCAACACATTATGGAATTGTGAGTATCACTAAACATGACTCCAGGAGAATCAGTCAAAGTGACTCTTCATTCAACAGTAAAGTCAAGGGTATTTTTTTTTTATCCTAATAGGGCGTCTAAGTAAAAACAAATGTGGAGTCAAGACTTATTTCACGTGACTCCTGAGGTAGAGACAAGGGGTCTTGAGGGTCAAATGAACCACTTTTGGCTGTCAATGCCACCTAACCACATGAAAAAAAACGATCGAAAATACTTGACCAAGGTCAAAGAAGGGCTGCACAATATATAAAACTGATCATCGAAAAACAATGATACCAGATTTCTTTTCCATAAAACTCTTGCAAGTGTCACCAATAAGGACGTATTTATTTGACAATTAGCAGAAATCGTTGCTCCATTGTATGTTTGAAAGAAGTCAGTTAAACGTGTTGTTGGTTTGAGGTTTTGAGCTGCGGTTTCAAAATCAATTTACTCATTGTACCAAAATAATGACCGGAATGTATCATATACCATATTATAGCCCTCATTAAACGCTATCTGAAAAAAAAACCTAAATGTTGATATGATTGCCATGGTAACCACGTACAGCCTCTGATTCGCCGAAATCTCAAACGATCAAAAGTACAAAAAACAAAAGTGTTGCTTTCACCAAACTTGTTGATAGGTAAAGGATGACATCGGGTACATTGAGTTTGAAATCAGAAGCTGAAAACCTCAGACCCCTGCTTAATGTTAAAATGTTTGATAAGAATTTATTCAGTTTTTATTTGCATTTTTACCACGATTTAAAAACTTATTATCGTAATTGGCCAAATCGTGTATCGAACAACTGTTCCTAAAATTACATGTGTTTTATAAAAAATATCGTTTTCTGAAGAAATTCGTGTTTTTGTTGGATTTTACACTGTGGAATGCAAATTTAATTTGCTTTTTTAGTTGAATTTAGTACGACATTGGGTTCAAAAGTTATGGTTGATCAAAGTGAAGCATATCGACGCGAATCGCGTCAACATGATTTTTTTTCCCTAAACGTACTTATCCTTGAATTGACAGAATGCATTTTAAAATATATAATGTTACCAATTAATCGTTTTTAATTTTTACCCCAAACATATTACTTTTTTGACATTTAACGGGTTATATCTCTTTACTAGTGATTTCACGTCCACTATCAAGGTAAAAATGACGTAAATAGACTACTTAGAAAACGTTGACCCTTTTTCGCAGAAACCTCATAATTTCATGATGTTCGAACAATTCGACTGGTTTCAAATTTTGACTGAATGTAGGCTTGATACTTCTTATTGAATTATATTATTACAAACAATATTTTATAAATATGCTGAGTTGATTTTGAATGATAATGTAACAAACCCGCGTTGTTTTGCCCGAAAATCCGGACGTGATTTTCAACTCTGAGTTCGCCCTGTTTGAGCTGTGAATTGCCTGTTTTAAGTATCTACATTATCTACATTTTGTCTGATATACGCATTCGTATAATTTACTTACAAATTGAGCATTCCAATGAGGCAAAAATTGCAATGTTTATGTAAACAAAAGAAAAATACGGCATTCTAATGTAAATGTTTTAGATTTTAGATCACGATCTCAACGCTGCCTTGATAGCTCAGCGGTAGATCCCTCGCTTCGTAATGCAACCCCTGCCATAATCAATGGCTCGAAAACTATTTTTCTTTTCATGATTAAAACATAGTTAGGATTCACATTTTCCTGAACAGATGGATTCCCTTTACCCTTAAAAGACAAATGTTTTGGTTAGGGTCAGAGTTAGGGTAGACAAGGGATAACCTACTACAATCAAAACATTTATATTCAGACATAAAATATATCAACGAGCATTATGAAATCGATAATAATGAAGAATAAAACATTCTTAAAATAATGATCTTACACTTTTTTCGCTCAGATGTAAACCATACATTTGCTGGCAATCTGGGTAAACATCTTTTACTAAAACTTCAACAGATTTTGCAGTATCTAAGTGTTAAACACATACCCTTTAAAATAACAAACAATTCCATATCATAATTATTTTGTATGCAAGGCAGTATATTCCTTGAGGAGTAGTTATCGCAATGATACCGAATGGCTCGGCTGGCTGTTTAATTATTGACGATGTTTGTGGATTACTGAGTATAAAGGAACAATGTTGTCCGCGTTTGACCCTTCAGATATTTAACAACGGCGTTTGATGGGTCCGTTTATCAATTTTTTGACTTAAATGCACTATTAAAAAAAAATGCAGGTCCTTAAAAAGTGTTTAAATTAGTTCTGAATTAGATGTTGAACTTTAAAGTTTGTTTTAATAATTAGGTTTGACTTTTTTCTCGGCAAAATACTAACTGAGATCAAAATACATCATTTTCAGCCCATATTTTGAGATTTCATTATTGTTGGCGCGATTCGTTTTTTGTAAATTATTTAAATATCTAGTATGTTGATTTAATATGACTAAAATAACGTTTTAGTCTCCTTTACCTTATCTATGTGTCAAATGTCAAAACTAAGGCTTATAGATTCTATGAAACTTAATCAATAAATATAGCGCCACCAATAATGTGCATTCGGCAATAAATGAACACTATTTAATGGTGATTAAACAGCGGTATTAAATGTATTAGTTTTCTGACAGATTTTCTATATTTGAGAATATAAAAACTTCAAGGCATGTACAACAGGTGCTCGTATTGTTAGTCGAATTGTCCGGGGCTGACTCTGTGGACTGTTTTGGCTCATTACATGCGGAAACAAGCTCTCTAGGGGCATTGGACAAGTTCAGTATCATCCCCAAGTTCTTCCCCAAGCATTTGGAGATTTTCACATCATTTGAAGTATGTGTGGTAATAATGACAGCTTGCAAAATTCTATTGTCAAATTCTAACTCTATAATATCAAAATATTCAGATATTCTTTTATCGTTGTCGACAACGATAAATACTGCCTCCTATAGTTGAAACATAATGTTCCTTCTTTATAAGCATAAAACCGTGTAAAATGTCAATAATTGGAACTTTTACAGCAAAGTTTTGATTTTTTGGCTGGTTTTGCCGAAAATCATAATTTTTGAAGATTTTCATTTTGGTTTCAATTGAAAGAGGAGCCCCTACCCTATACTGGTATAAAACAATTAATTAGCAGTTAATTTTCATTTTCATAGTCGGAGGTTGGTAACCACCCCAAACCACACCGCCTTTGAAAACAAAGGTTACAAAAATGAAGGGTTAAAAGAGAGTTTTCTTTAAAACGGATTTGTTTGCTTTTGTAGATGATATTGGTAATATCGTATTGAGCTCTCATAGATCTTAGCTAAGCTTGTAATTTTACCAAATCACAAAATCACAACTCTTTTTTTTGACCCGCTGTAGTAAAAAGGTTGCCCACCACTGCCCTAAATTTTCTGTTTTGATACCCTAAATAAAAATCCTATAGGATCCTAGTTTTACTTGTCAGAACTACCCTAAACCCTTGTTTTCATTAACACTAATGATTACAAGTTCCATAGATGAGTGACTCCTCGGGTAACAAACACATTGTCTGACTACATGGTTCTAATAAACAGCGATTTTTGAAGCAAACCTGATAGTAATTGGTAATTTAACAGAATTGAACTGGTTGTTAGTTAAAGATGCATCAGTATCAAGATATTCGCATATTATGCTAATATTACGGATGAGAGAATAACCCGATCTGAGATTATTTTATACTATTATTGTATCATATTTGATAGTCAGTAATCAAAATTGATCCAAAACTTGATGCATAATTTAGGTGATGTTTTTAATAATTACAGATTAAGGTTAAAATGATCTGAAAATCAGATTTCGTTCCTATCATTATATTGAAAATATATAGTTGCTGCAGCAATGTATATCATCAAATTTAATATAGAGTATTTCGCAAATTTTATGAGGCCCCCCCCCCCCCAAAAAAAAAGTTTGATACAAGAGAATAACTTAATAATACACAGGGCAATATAAATAAAGCAAAAACTTATAACTGAACGTAACCATCGTCCACCTATGCCTTTTCTAGGCTTTGATTTTAGCAATAGTATATCTAAGGTCAAATAACAAACATGATACAGCAGAGCCATACGTTAGGTAAACTACACAAATTGTTTTTCGCTATTACTTGATGGCTAATCTAATATACTCACAACCCTGAAGTCATTTAATCAAACTGTAATCAAAATTCAACAGTATGAGTGTGGAAATACGCAACAAGGATTCACACTTGTTTACTTGTTTCTAAAGGCGGTGTCACACATCACCGTATTGACGAAAACGTACGAATAACGTACACTGTTTTACTGTACGGTGATGTTCGTTATGCATTCGGTAGAAACACGTTCAATTCGTTATCCATCCGGTGGGAATGCGTTTTGAGAACGTTAAGTACGTTGTCTTGTTTTGAGCAAGGTCAAAACTCTCAGCACTAGAGAAATATTATAAAAAAAACTTGCAAACCGGAAAGTGTGAAGAGGTATTATTTTCAAGTGGAGATTTACCTTGGCGATTGTCTCTGTGCCTATTCGTACGTTACTAATTTGTTTTGCACGTTCCTCATACTGAATTGATTCGTTTAGTACGGAACACGTCCGGTTCTCATTCGGCGTTGTTCAGTGAGACGAGACAACTTTTCCGCTTCTTATCCGCAAGTCGTACGGTCATTGTACGTTGTCGTTTCATGTTCGTCAGTCAATACGTTCAATTGTATGGATTTCTTCACCGTATATAATCTCTCGCTACCGTATAGCCTGAACTCTGTACGTTATTCATACGTTTTGGCTCAATACGGCGATGTGTGACACCGCCTTTACACACTGAAAACATAAAGAAGTCAAGCAGCTGCTTTATTTACGTTAAACTAGTCAGTCCAAATTTCAAACTAGACAAGCTTAACATTTTGGGTAGGCTAGTCGAGCTACTAGTTTACCAAACAGAAGAAAGTTTGACTCACTTCAGATTAGTTAAGCTGGCTTGCAGTGGCGTAACCAGACTTTTTGGTTGGGGTGGGGGGAGGGGAGTGTGGGGCAAAGACATTTCGTCCCGAATTTTTCCCGATTTTCCCCCAGCGTTTGAACATTTCTTCCCAATTTCACCCGCGACAAATCCATTTTCGTACACCCTAAATAAATTCAAGTCGATTTTAAAAACTTACAAAAAAAGGGGGAAAAAAGAAGGTTTTAAGTGTTTTCTGCACATCTCTTTACAAGATTTTTTTTTGCTTTTCCCCATATTTTCTGTCTAGCAGCTGCTCTCTCATTTTTCTTGTCCTTCCCGATTTTTCCCGCTTACAGTCCCAATTTCCCGCTCGATTTTTTTGTCAGAGGGGGGGGGGGGTAGTCTGTCCCCTGCCCCGGGCTGGCTACGCCACTGCTGGCTTGACCAACTTTTGCACTACACTCTTAGAAAGACAGGATCAAATATGTGACCGTCCAGCCAAAACCAGCAGTAAATGCCAGCTCTTGTCATTTTCACTTTTTTTATTATTTGCAAAGACCATGTTTTAAGGATTAAAATGACACCTTAATGAACTTCACACGATTTCCAGAAGTCAAGTTATGGTCCGTCAAAGGTGGTCAGGGAGTAAAACGTACAACTGAGATAAACGCGTTCAAAGTTTAGTAAGCCCTATATTTTCTGCTGATCGTCTTAAGAATATGCCCATTTATTCCACATTTCCTATCATTTTTATTGAAATGAAACTTTGCTGATATTTTGTAGTAATCACTAGGATTGTCAATCTGCCAAAAAATCAATTTCGGCATATTATGACCTTGACATATATTATCACCTGTAGCGCAAAATAAAGTTTCTGGCATTTACTGCTCATACGGGCTGGAAGGTCACATATGAGCTTTTCCTGATTCCGGATAAAAATATGATCCGGAAATGGACCACATCTAATCCTTTTCGGATCAAATTGATCCCTTTTTGATCAATCCGATCCTTTTTGGGATCATATTTTTGATCCGGAATCAGTATAGGCTCATATTTGATCCTGGCTTTCTAAGAGTATACCACCTTTTCGTAGAACTGTACGATGCATGGTGATCGCCATGTCCTGTATTGTTTTGGAGCATCGGTAAAACTAGGCGATAATGGCCGCCTGGACACTCCTGGATTGTTTTGATTGATAAAACATGCATACTTTTGATTTCAGGTTTGCTTTAACTCAGTACTGCTTTAGTTGATACAAAATAATTATCTATACAGCGTGGATTATACTTAAAAGCTTGTTGTCGTATTTGCACATGTAAAGCATGCGTAACTAACGTTTCAGCTAGTCGGGCTGGATTACAGCCTGCTTGACTAATTAGTGAAGCAAGCTAGTCTAGCCACCGCAGATATCAGTAACTTTCAGTTACAAGATTTTAAAATTTTGTGATGACAACAAAATAGTCGTGACGTCGTTTAGATTTCGTCGCCCACTGCAACCTTCCATTTCTGAAGTTTCCATGCAGTTTGGAGCCGTCTGAAGTCGTTTAAAGGGCATCACAAAACCGTTGGTAGTCGATTCAAGTAGACCTTCCCACCCGCACAAATACAGGTTTTGATGCCGGTTACGTGACCCGTATTGTCGTTGCATGCCGTCTTACCACGTTGTTTACAGTTGGATGTCGTCGAGAAGTCGTCACCCAACGGCAAGCCAAAGTCTAAGTTTGTTAGTAAGTGTCCGTTCCTATCCGCAGCCCTTTGTTACTTTTCGTCATAGTGCCGCTGAAGGTAGTTACTATCCGCCAGCAAATTTTAATTTTTCATCTTTAGTCGTCGCTTGCCGTCTTCAATTTTTGAATACGTTTACCTTAGTCTAAGTTTGTTAGTAAGTGTCCGCCAAGTCAACACATGTAAACGCACCTTTAAGTCTAAGGGAAATAATTTCTATTTCAGTTTTAGTACTCTTGAATCCAGATGTAGCCAAAAATAACCTAAAATTAAGGTAATGTGTCATCCCTGTCACTGATGTTTTCAGTTTGTGAACTAAATGTGAGTGAAAAATGTACGTACGGATATTGTGTTAATATATGTGTGATCAGAGGAACCACTATGGACATGATCATTTGTTTATATATATTTCCACCAGGCACTGATTTGGTGCCTGCGTGCATTTAATAGTATATAAGGCCCGAGGCCCTTTACATATA
>JXSR01S064323.1:58044-69213 GCA_000969725.1 Ophiothrix spiculata
AGTTATGGTCTAATAACCACCGGAGTCTGACCGGGCATCGCAAGAGCTCGCAAGCATTCAGCGGTGTCATACCGATGTCATACCGGCGTTGCGGCTTTGCAGACGCCGGTCGGACACCGGTGGTTATGTGACCAGGGTGTGAGCCTTGCATTGGTAGTAATTGATTGAAGTCCCACATATTGGTTCCGTGAACAAACATGTTCAGTGACGTGTCAAACAAACTAAACATGGAGGTGGAATTCCCAAGGTCATTTACTCGAGACATGGCGGATAGTTCAAAATCATAATCAAACCGGGTGACTGGATAGGTTGAGTTAGGGGGGGATAAGGTAGTTTCAAATCCATATACATATTCCATACCTTTTAAATAAGTTTCCGTTGCAATATTCAGAGCATGTTTTCCCCAAAAAACAGCTTCCAGAAGCATCACTTGAATCAGTAACCGGTAACATAGTTCCATACGGGTTGGGTTTGTTATTCCTTGATCGGTATTTCCTTTTCCTGTCATTTTAGGCTTTGGGTGTACATAGCAGCCTATTCTTGCCCTCCATGTACTTAAGTCGCAACCCATGATGATGGTAAGAAATTTAGTGTAAACAAGCAATCTTATCACCAGAAAATGAAGGTTTTTACGAGAGCGATTTTGTTGCGTGCTCCTCACGCCATCTTGTCATTTGCTTGGAACCCACGTGTTGGGCTAATTATCATAAAATAGAAGTAAGTACTTCCACAGCGTATAGGGATGAGTTTATCCTCCACAATGTTTGTATATATTCTTTTTGAAGTGTTTATTCTCCATAGCATTAGAGATCAATAGGCATGAATTTATCCGCCACTAAGAATATGAGTGCCTCCCCTATATTCTATGTGATTGCAGCCTTAAGGACCTTTTCCCTTAGACTTGGTCAAAAAACGTCAAAAGCACACACGTTTTATACATGATTGCATGTGCTTAAGGAAATGTCAATAGGATATCTTTAGATGAATAAATACCTTTCAATATACCAGTATTAAAATCAGACACTTTAAATTTGTTAACGCTAACTAAAGGTATTTTGTATCAGCTGTTTCAATAAACCTCAATCACATTTCTCAGATACAGGAAATCAATCATAATTTCCAAAGACAAATACGTATTCAGATATTTCTTTAAAAGCACTAGCCACGTACTATAAACGTTAATCAAATGTCTGGAGAAACAAGGTAAACTGACGTGAAGTATAGAAAATTATTGTTCTTTAAGCACTTTATTTCTCTTATACCACGTGAATCAAAAAATAAAATTTGACCTTGATAAAAGCACCAATTCATAATTTTTTTGTAATTGTAGTAAAGCAAATTTAATAAGCTTTCAAATGCAGAAACAATAAGGGAAATCGGAAGAAAAATAAAAAAGATATGACCGATTTTGTAAGTACGTCACTTTTTCTTCCATTCCAATGGGATTTACACAGTTAAGCAAGATATTACATATCACAATTACAGGTTATGGCATTATGATCAAAGCTAAGAAGTACTTACAAAATTGTTCATATCTTTTTTTTTTCATCCGATTTCTATATTTACCAAAATATTACAAACGTTACCAGATGTTACCAACCAAAACATTGCATTAAAAGAAATCCTGACGATAGAATGTCCTACCACTTTTATGTACTATTTGTAAAAATGTTACCTATTGTGTGTGAAAAGCGCAAAAAAAAATTCGCAAATATGTCAGAGAATTTTTACTTTGAAGTTATTTGGATCAAAAAAACATTTCCGTGCGATGTCACAAATGTTACCAAACGTTACATCATTTTTATTCCGTATTTTGGCAATGATTTAAAAGTACAATTTTTCAATTTTTCGGTCACAAACTTTACTTTGGAACCACCCAAATATGCTGTGTTGATTTTGAATGATATTATGTAACAAACCTTCGTTGTTTTGCCCGAAATACCGGGCGTGAATTACGACTCTGAGTTCGCCCTGTTTGAGCTGTGATTTTTCTGTTTTAAGTATCTACATTATCTACATTTTGTCTGATATACGCATTCGCATACTTTACTTACAAATTGAGCATTCCAATGAGGCAAAAATTGCAATTTTTATGTAAACAAAAGAAAAATATGGCATTTTAATGTTTATGTCTTAGACTTTAGTTCACGATCTCAACGCTGCCTTGATAGCTCAGCGATAGATCCCTCGCTTCGTAATGCATGACTACCCCTGTCATAATCCATGGTTCGAGTCCCCGCATATGCAGTGGAAACTATTTATCATTTCATGATTAAAAATAGTTAGGATTCACATTTTCCTGAGCAGATGGATTCCCTTTACCCTTAATGTTTATAAATGTCTTAGTATTTAATAGGCGTGTTTGAAAAGATTAATCAGAGTTATATGTTGAGAGTCATGTCTGGTTATTTGTTCAAATAAATGTCTTATAAAACAGACCTCTTGCCGATATTTCTTCATTATTGTATCTTGCATGCTGTAATAATTATTTTAAATCATTTTTATTGCGGAGTAAGAAATGTTTTAGATTTTAATCCTTTTTGCTGGCGTCGTAAAAACGCCGTCGCAATTGCTTAAAATGCTCCTGATCCCCAAGAAATAAGGACAAAATGGGGAATTTCATCACTTAAATTTCTTGTCGTTTTAAATCCATACGGTGTACAGGCCCTTAGAAAGCAGTTTTATTTTGGTTAGTACCCGATTTGATAATGCTTGAGCTATGATTTTAATGTGAATTGAAAAAACAAAACAAAACAACACCGTTTGGACTAGGGAGCTGCTCAGGTCAAGGATTTCGTCTCCATTTTCGGCTATATGAGGGCTCACTGTCTTGCGGAAAATCACACTTCTAGCCATGATGTAGGACTGTTTAAATCATCCTTTATTAATAGTGGTATATATAAAGTTTGGAGATATTTATATAAATGTTATTAATGTTCTAGTGTACGATGCGTAATTCTCCATTCATTTATCTATTAGTGGTAAGAATAATTAATTTATGTTAACCTAAAATATCTTTAATCTATAATTTTTCAAAACCATGACTTAATATTTGCCTTTAAAAAAATTAATCGACAGCCATTTGGTGCAGCGGAAGCAAAAATCACGAATGAAAGAGCTTTTTAGAACTAAAATAACAGAACAACATTATGTATAATTTCCTGATATGGGTTGTCACGTTTGCAAACACATATGAAGCGTAAATATAGACTTAAGTTAAGTCACAAACAGAAATCAATGAATACATAACGATTACTAAAGGAAAAAAGCCAAAGCGATTAGCTCAGAAGATATTATTCATTATTTGTCGTTTTCTTAAACACAGAAACAAATGTGCGAAAGTCGAGCAAAACGAGAAAGATACTTTGCTTGTCTACTTACGAGCGTAAATGCAATTGACTTAATGGAATCAAATTTCACTATATAAACTGCGATAAAACGGTCAAATTTTCCTTGGAAAATATATTTCTGTGACATTGCTACAACCGATTCAATGGCAATAATAACACACAGTATCTCATCATCAGTACTTTCAGGTTACTGACACAAATTCTATGAAGCCTGGATAAAGGGCATTGTGTTCTACCTAGGGACAGAGTGTGAGATAAGAACACCCGGTTAGAATTGGAACGGGTATTTGGTTTTGTTCGTTCAATATTAATGCCTTGATTTCAAGATTATCTTTCATAAAGGTCAGCATCGTTGCAACAAGAAAGTGATGAAGACTATCACAAATTAATCCAGGGGGGGGGGGGGGGTCACTCTCACATTTATTTGCTACCCACTCGTGTCCACACACCTCCTAATTATAGCATTATGCATTCCACCAAATGTCGTAACTTTCACAAAAAACTGCTAAAAAAGGCGTATTTGATTAAAATGTGCCAAATCTAATACTTTAAAACTTCGACGCCGCCCAGAGGTGAACATTGTACCCTTTTTAGATGCTCTTTATGGACGCGAGTGCTATTCATGCATCACATGTCGAGTGAGCCCCGGGAAATTACTCATAATAACTTAAAATAGATATTTAAATAGATATAGTATGAGATAACTAATTTGAATGGAAGTCATAGCATATATGTGACCCGTCATATCGAAAGGTACCTTAAGGGTTCCAAAATGAAAATTGTTTTTTTGGTCTCATCTGCAAGATTATATTTTAAGCTTTAAAATTATACCTTTCTTTTTGTTATTGGATGTTCGATTGCAAAGTTACATTGAAATTGGTAAAAGGCATCGGTCTGATTCAGAAAACTATCGTTCTGAGAAAATCAAGTTTAAAGTTTCTGTTCTGGTAAAACTTCAATGCGGAAAGGATTTTTATATCGATTTTTAAAACATTTGTCTTATGTTTTGGATGTTGAAACAAGATTAATATGATAAAATACACTTCAAAGGTAACATTTCTGATGAAATTAGAAATTCGACCTTGGACTTGATTTTTGATTATGCTCAGTTTCAATGGCCCGTATTTACTGTGCCGGTATTAAGGTACCTTTAGATATGACGGAACACATATTATAAACAACTAACGTGTCACTACTCTGGGCTTCATTTTTTTTTATTAGAATACATTATTATCATTTTTATTTCAGACATCTTTTTTGTTACTTTTGAGCAAATTGTCAAATATTGCCTACATTTGTGGAAGTAATATTTCAAATGAAAGATAGAAATCGTTTGTTATTTTGGTTGTAAAACAGCGAATATAAATGTGCATCTGGCATCGGTTTAAAATAAATTTGTTGATTGTCTAATCTTTTACCAAATTACATTAAACAACACTAAAAATAGTAACTTTATAATCATAGTATAAAAATTGCTGGTATTTTTCAACTTTTTTACGTTAATGTGTTGGTGTCTTTTGATAAAAAGTAAACTGATGTAATGTGTATAACACTTTCACAGTTTCTATTTGAAAAATTAGATTATTTTTAAACAGTCTAGGGAAATGGTAGGAAGAAATGTCTCCAAACCATTAATGAATGGGATTAATTTGGATATCAGAGACACGGTTAGTTTGAACGAATTTCTATTGTGCCGAAATTTACCACAAAGAAGAAAGATTAACATAGGCAGTTGATTAAACCTGGTCTTACAAGTATTTCTTGTAACGTTTGTTATCAAGGGGGTTGTTACTACCCCCCCCCCAATGAAATTGTAATTGGAGCGCTAAAAGTTGCTTTGCTTTATACCATAGTATAGGGTAGGGTCTCCTCTATCCAGTGATACCAAATCATGAAAATCGGCTAAGGCGTTACGTAAATATGACATCATAAGTTCTTCCGAGTCGGAAAATCGCGATTTTGGGCAAAAATGGCCACCAAATCGAAATTATGCTTTTAAAATTCTAAATGAAGGGGTGGGTGCAATATAGTGCTAACCCTCATTTTGCACAAGTTACTGGTTTTGATTTGAATGATTTTTGACTACAAATATAACAAATAGTTTTTAAAAAAGTTCATTATGATCAAGTACATAGCCGAATGAAAATATTTTGACTAATATTGGAGTTTCATGTGATTTCAATAAAACAAACTGTCACTTGTAAAAGTGAGGGTTAGTACAATATTGCCCCGAGGTCGTGCACATTACAATTTCTTAGTTTCTAGAAACACTAGATGCCAAAGTTTTTTCTTTTTGAAATGCCAGATCTAAGACCACTTGATACAATCATTATGAATTCAGTGATTCCAGAAAAAATCCAGTGTTTCGAAATGATCTACGGTGCTGAATATAATTTCAGGGGTAATATAGTGCTAAGCCATAGTGTCTTATTTTTAAGCCACCCTTGGACTTTTGAACGGGTAAATCTTAGCCATACAATAATATTGCTGAAAATAGTATGCATTATGGTGATAATTAAACTGAACCAGAGATGTTTTGCCCAAAATTAATTGACAATTCATGTAATAACTTGTTTTAAATGCATCTGTTTCAAAACCAGAACAAAGGTGGTTTGGAAAATAGGTGTGGGTTAACACTATATTGCGCCTACCCCTTCAAATATCGGAATTTTGCCGAGTTTTTTGCTTATAAAGGAGAGAAATAGTGTTTCTAATATGCTCTGTAAGTTTTAGATGAATTCATGCAGATATTTTTTTTCAAAATGGAGACTTATAGTTTTCTCAGGTGGCAACCACCCCATACCTTTGACGAGGCACCATGACCCCCTTGAAGGTAGTACCTACGATTTTGTTCGCTAAAATGACCGCAAAGGATGAACATACATTAATTACAATTACCCAAAATACCTAGGTGATAATCGTTTGCGTTTTTATGCGACAGGGAGGAATCATCCGTTATGGGTGGTGGTAACCCCTTCCCCCCCACCACCACCCACATGGTAAGACTAGGGAAATGACTCATCTAAAGTTTACTTTGAGGGGGCGTTCCTTAATGCATTTCGAAGCGAGGGATCTACCGAAGAGTTATCAAGGCAGCTTTGAGATCGTGAACAAAAATATATAACATAATCATTAGAATGCCGTATTTTTCTTTTGTTTACATAAAAATTGCAATTTTTGCCTCATTGGAATGCTCAATTTGTAAATAATGTATATACTAAAAAAAGGCAATTCACATCTCAAATTCACATCTCGTAATTCATGTCCGGTGTTTCGGGCAAAACAACGCGGGTTTGTTACATTATCATTCAAAATCAATACAACATATTTATAAAATATTATTTGTAATTCAAAAAAAAGTATCAAGCCTACAATCTGTCAAAATTTGAAAACAGACGAATCGTTCGAACATCATAAAATTTTAAGGTTTCTGCGAAAAAGGCGTCAATTTTTCGAAGTAGTCTACTGACGTAATTTTGACCTTGATAATGGACGAACAATCACTAGTAAAGTTGTATGTATAAACTAATGACTCTATTCCATATGTACGCCAACAATTGTGATATTCTGAAATGCGTAAGTAGGTAAAAGCTTGCAGTAAAGATGACGTTTAGCCGAGCGGCTCCTATTTAGGGACTGTAGCCTTAAATGATACCTTTTAACTAGAATCATGTACTTCCCCTGGTATTTGAAAGTGGGATACGGTATTATTACAAATCGAACCAAGGTCTATTTCCAGACACCCATGCGTGTCGGACAGGGAATATTTTAAAGTATGATTAATGGATAAGAATAGTTTAAAAATTCATATTTAGTGTTATAATACGAAATCATCAGGTATGTTTGAAAATGAATTCGTCTTCATATGATTTTAATACTAGAAACATTCTACTTCGAATAATAATGATCATATTTTACTGGTTTATTTATGTCCATTAAAAAGAAGAACTTTAGTTTGAAAGACTACATGTATGCTAGTATTATTAATGTGAATTTTTATCATCATATTCATGCAAACTAAACTAATTCATACATATTATATGAATTATTCCATTAGTAGCTTTAATCCTTCTCAGCAGCTGCTGTTTAAACATATGCCATGTATAACTAAATATACAAGAGGGAATAAACATATTGGTCAAAACTTGACGCTATGTGATTTTCAATTATCTTTTTTAATTACTCCTGCTTTTCCAATAAATCTTGAAATTTGCAGAATTTCATAATTTTACTATATAAATTGTAAAAATTAAAATATATATACATGTTTTGGACTTGGGCCGAAAATACACTGGACTGAAAAACGTGTTTTGCTCAACTGTAGTGTGCTGGGAATACATTGATCATTTCTATATGATGCTTTTATTTGCAGAAAATAAGCCACTCCGCACACTTATCAAATTCTAGAAAATGGGCTCAAAAAGCTTGACAACTGTATATATTCATTGAAAAGACGCCCCTGGGGAAAATAATATTCTAGCTTCCGTGCTCATTATATTTCCGAGGTGAAATAAACAAAAAAATACATATACTAAAGAATTCCTCACTAAAAAAACTACTGGCTGTATCAAAATTCTTTGTACCCAGTTTTATTTTCAAAAAAATATTAAAAATAGAAAGAGTTTATTAAATTGTATTTTTTTGTTATAAATGAGTAGCAAAATATTTTAGCTTTATAATCTAAAAGTTTGAATGCAATTGAACATTGTTTTCAAGAGTTAAAGTCATTTATTGGATGAGTACAGTTTGATACAAATACCATACACACTAACCGTTGTCTACCGATGCTAGTTCCTGTCACATGGTGTCCTAAAAGGGTGGTTAATGTTCCCGTATATCTTTGATATTGACATCCATAATGTGGGCTTATTTAGTACAATAGCTAAGGATCTATTCTATCCATTCACGACAAAATAACAACAATCAAGCAAAATGGTACGTATTTATGAGCCATAAATCTGAAAATTGCAATTTTTCGAAAGAATGTGAAATATCAAAATTTTGCTATAAAAGTTCTAAACATCTGAATTTTATGGGTGTTTTTACTTTTACAGACTATCAATAACACTTTTGACATTTCGTGTATGTTTCAGCTCAAGTGCATTTTGATATTTTTCAAAATAACAAATTGAAAATATCCGTAGTGACAACCACAAACCCGCCCAATACCTGAACTTTGAC
Organism: Ophiothrix spiculata; assembly: GCA_000969725.1. Lineage (NCBI taxonomy): Eukaryota > Metazoa > Echinodermata > Ophiuroidea > Amphilepidida > Ophiotrichidae > Ophiothrix > Ophiothrix spiculata. The sequence goes on from JXSR01S064323.1 coordinate 66,576, forward strand.
GGCGTATCTTACTCCCATCTGTTGAAGTATCCTCCGATTTTTTTTTTATCAGAATAACCGCAATGGATTCACTTATAATTGGTAAAATGCCTAGGGTCAGTTGTTTTTGCATTTTTATGCAGTAAAAAAATAATCCAAAGGTATGATGTATCCGCGTCAGAAGGGTTAAATCAATTCAATGCATGAATGCACAAAACCATGCATTTCGACAAAACACTATCTTTCTTTAAAAGCATGTAACTTTTGAATGCAATATGCTATTGCCATGAAATAAAATTCTTAGACAAGTTAAAGCCACACAAACATTGAATATTTAAATATTTTATCAACATTTATTTCAACCATTGTGAAAAATATTCCGGAAAGTATACAAGATCAGGGTACAAAGAATTTAGATACACCTTGTACACACAAGATGATAAAGTAGATGATATACGTATATTATAAAATGTCAATATTGTAATTTAAAACTGAAAAGGATAATCAAATTTTCTAGCGAGTTAAAAAAATATAAAGCTAAATAAAATATATATTGTTATCATTAAGAATTATTCATTAATGACATTTATTAAGTTTCAGAAGTATGATCAATAGCTGTTTTCATTGTATAAGTACAGAATTATAAGCAAATTATATTGTGCAGCTTTCTTTTCCAGTTTAAATTTTTCAGAATAGTTTGTTGGGTCTAAAATATGTTGTAAAATATTAAGTAGTCAGCAAAATTTATCTTTTCAACAGAATAAAATCCACAGATTTTAGATTATAATAAAAAGACCAAGGTAATGATGGTAAACAAGGATTACCAAAGAAAGTAATGTACTATGAATAATCAAAATACTACAGATGAGTAATCATTGCAAAATGTGCAATGATGCGAAAAATAATTCTCCGTCATAAACATTTCGGTAAATGGTAAAACATTTTACAGTATGGCAAAAATTTTACACCATGAGAAAAAATTAAATGAAAATTTACATTCCGAATGAAAATTTAACATAGTGGTGAAAATGTAACACCATGAAAAAAAATTCTGAATGAAAATGACTACAAAAATTACGAAGTATATTTATGCCTTCAAGCTCTATTGTTAACTTTTACATTAATAATCAACTAATAACTTTAAATGAATACAATTATAAATAAGTATTGTGAGGTAAAACTCGCATATTAATTAGTTGTTTAAATCAGTGTCGAATGTTATCACATTTTTCCCTTTATCTTTCTCAAAGCTGAACAATTTTTGAACAGAACGTTCAGATTTTGGTAGTTTAAGCAAAACTACATTTAACGAATCTACTATTTTTTACCTGCTTTTTATTCACTGCTTATACCTAACCTTATATATAGGCCCTACTGGGACCAAACCTTGACTTAGTATATTAAAGACAAAAATTTATAGTGACAAGACTAAGAACTTTGGAAAAAAAGAAAGAAAAAAAAAGAAAAGAGAGAAAAAAGCTTTGAGACCCCACCAAGACCCAAAGATGCCGTAACAAAAATAATGAAGCAGTCTTACGATCAAGAACCAAAACTAAGGCCAAAAAGAAAAAAAAAAGAAAAAAAACAGAACCTACTAAGATACGAAGCTATGAATTTCAATACTATGAACATTATTAGTATTTTATTAATTGCCTACACTTGTTAGCACTGCATTAGTGCTGCAATTTTCGTTTTAGAATGATTGAATGTGTCAGGCATTTGTTTAAACAGATTTGGACATCGTTTTTTCAAAATAATGAATTATTTTCAGATTTTGGTCGGCAAACGAGGCCCAAATTTCATAACGCGGGAGGGGGACGGGAAACTCAGCATTGAGTTTCATTAGCCTAAAGTCTGTATACACGACTTAGTTTACTATTGAGTTCTGATTGAATTCTTGTGACTGCGACACTGAATTATATACATCAGTCATCATTTTCTGATGTGCTAAGGATTACTTGTCTTTCTCAAAAGTTGTTCATTTTTGTGATCTCATGATTGTCGTGAATTCAAACAAATAAACTAAAACAAAAAACATCCATTTATGAGTAGCATTAGTATAATTTTAATCATGTATCGTAAATTACCAAAGTGCCTTTGCAATCATAAAATGGAAGCTCGATTTTTTTTTAGGATCAAGACCTAGAAAACCATGTAGATAGCAAAGTATACAAACACATCCTGCTTATCTTTCAGCATAATCCAGGGCATAATCAGACATTCGTATCTAAAAACTTCGGACAGCTGTCCAGTTATTCACAGGGAAGGTTTATAAGATAAAAGGAATAGGAAGACTTCAATCTCAAATACATGGACAGGTGTCGACGTCATGTTCTTGAACTTTACCAATTCGAGTTGCAAATTCATTCCACTTAATGCTTTCAGTAATGGGAATACGCTTTCATTAATGGAAATATATTGACCCGTGATTGGATTATCAAGGGAAATTTTATATTTAAAGAGCATTTCTTTCCTGAACAGAATGAGAAAATATGTTGCACTCGTTTTCTGTCACTTGATATTCGTATTGAACATTAAAAGATACATTGAACAGAAATCCTAACTACTCAAAAATGCGTTGTTAATTGCCCTCACTGACACAATAGGTTTTGACAAATATTCATAAGAGAATAAATTTATTACATGTTTAACAAGAATG
>JXSR01S064323.1:85863-99799 GCA_000969725.1 Ophiothrix spiculata
CACCCCACCTAACAGATTATTCCCTGCCGCATAAAAACACAAACGAATATGATCTTTGGGTTTTGTGTAGTTGTATGTTCATCCTTTGCGGTCATTTTAGCGGGAAAACAATTATAGGTACCATCTTCAGGGGGGTCAGGGTGCCTCGTGAAAGTCGGAAGGTGTGAGGGGGATGGTTTCCACCTGAGACAATTTAAGTCGCCATTTTGAATAATATCTGCATGGTATTTACCTAAAACTTACAGAACATATTAGAAAAACCATTTCACTTCTTTATAAGTAAAAAATCCAGCAAATTTACGAAATTTCAATTTGGTGGCCACTTTTGCCCAAAATCGCGATTTTTCCGACTCGGAAGTACTTAAGACGTCATAATTGCGTAACGCCTTGGCCGATTTGGTATCAATGGATAGAGATGACCCCACTACCCTCTACTATGGTATAAAGCAAAGCAACCTTCAGCGCTCCAATTTTATTTTCATAGGGGGTAACCACCCTTGATAACAAGCGTTACAAAAATACGTTTGTAATAGATATTTACCCATTACCTGGTAGGAGAACGTTGATATTTTACACCGCTGACCTACACACTTGTTGACACATAGCTCATATTCAAGTAGGCATGACTTTAACTTGGCTTGATAGTTTTGTTAAGATACTTAAATCAAGTGTTTCTAGACACTTTTTCAAATGTTTTTCTGAATTCCGTGCTATATTATAGACCATTTTTATTTAAGAATATATTATTAGGAAGATGATTTTGTCCATGCACACCCTACTATATGAACACAAGAATTCTGATATGTGGTTGCAGAGTAATTGAATTTTAAAAAAAGTTGCCCAATTTTTTTGGAAGGGAAGAATAAAGAATTTGTCTGCAAGTTATGTGGACATCAATGCACACCCAATAATTTGTTTTAAATATATTTGCTTAATCACATGTAATTAAACAACAAGCGACATCAAAAATGATCATTTGTGTGAAATTTCTGCGCCTGCAATTTCGCCCAAATTGGGTGTTGATCAGCTCTTTATGATGCGGAACTAATCATCTTTAAATACCCTGCGCATTTGTGGGTGCTAAATAACTCCTGTTATGTGTGTAATATCCATTCAGACAATTGAAATATTGACCAAATTACTCTGTGTATTGATTAGCGGTGTAACTGCCACTGGTGCTGTGACCTCACTCTTCGAAAATAAAGAAATTAAACGATTTGTCCCCTGACCTGCGTTCTCCAAAATTAGTTAAAAGAGCGATACAAAAACCCTAATAACTTTGCAACGGAAGGTCGGATTTGAAAAATTCAAACCGTCGGTTATGGATTCCTAAGATCACCTGCTTTCATTTACAGACAATTTGAAATAATTTGATTCATTATTTAAAAATCACCTGAAGTGTCCATTGGTAAGACAAGGGTTAATTCTAGTGTTAATGTTTATACTGGTAAAGCTTTTTTTTTGTGGTATTATTTGGTTATAGTAATAATCAATTTCAATAATAAATAATAATATTCTATGGTCATTTCCTGATTAAAACTCACGTGTTTAGTTGTTTAAACCAGTGGTAAATACAGAAATATTTTCGTCCGTTTATCTTATCTCATATGTGGACGTCCATTCCAAGGAGCTGGGAATGTAGCAAATCTCTACATGTAAAAGTTCAGTTAAGGTCGTAATTTGCCGATATTGATTTTTTGACAGATTAATAATCACTGTGCTTACTTTAATACACCAGCAAAGTTATTTTTCAAAAAAATGTTCGGAAATATGATATACATCTGTTTATCTTGTAGACAATCGACAGAAAATATAGGACTTGTATATCTTTAAACGCGTTTATCTCAGTTTTACTCTCTGATAACCTTTGACGGACCATAACTTGACTTTAAGAAATCGTGTGGAGTTCATTAAGGTGTCATTGTAATACTTATAGCTTGGTCTTTGCAAATATTTTAAAAAGTGAAAATGACAAGAGACAGCATTTACGGCTGGCTTGGGATGGACGGTGACATATAAGTAGCTGCTCCATTTTGAACGTTTAGATCTGTATTTATCGCATTTTTATAAAATCATTTCTGTCGAACGGAATTCAATCTAATTTCCTTAACAGATCCAGTGTAATGGTGTTCTCTGCTTTCACCGCAAAACCCAATCCGATACGCTCGTCGAAATCTCTTACTGAAGGCTGTATACACGACTGGGTTTACGATTGAATTCATGTAACTAAGAAACTGAAAAACATAAGTCACCATACTTGCTGATGTGCTAGAGAGTAGTTTATCTTTTCCAGAAATGGCTAATCTTAGTGATCTCGAGAGTGACAGGAATTCAAAAGGAGATAACAGGGAAAAGAAAAGAAAACCATTTATGAGTAGCATCCGTGTGATTTGAATACTAGATCTTTCTTGTTCCATTCTTGATTTTACTGATCCACGTGAACTACTGGAGTGTCTCTGCAATCGTAGCATGGAAGCACGTAATCCCTTTATAATCAGGACATAGAAAACTATGTTGATAGCAAAGCATAAAAAGAACGGAAAGGTTTGAGCGCTTCCTGCATATGTATCAGCATAATCTGAAATGGGTACACAAAAACTACGGACTGCTGGCCAGTTGTTGAACGTCTCATTTTCTGGATACAAAATACACTGTTGTTCGTATTTTCCAAAAGCTGGTATGAAAGTGAGAGAAAAACTAAAAGAAAATGCCCATGTGATAACACATAATCGTGCAACAAACGTCCATAGTAGTGGCTTTTGATGAGGTCGACAGACAGCACGAAAACGTTCCCATGAAACATAGGTTATGAAGAATAAAGATGCAAAATAGCACGAGTTTGTGGATACATATCCTAGTATACAACCGTAATGACCTATTGGAGTACTATCTGGAAAGATTGGTGATTCCAAGTAATTAACAATCTTTGGAAGTATTGCAGCTAATAGAAATGTCATATCAGCAAATGCAAGATTTGCTAAATAATATCCAGTTGTCGATCGCATATATTTTACTGTGCAAACAACAAATAGAAAAGCTACGTTACTTACTATTCCTAGTCCTAAAATCAGTGGTAAAAGTACAGAAGCGAAAACGGAATGGAGATGACTATATGAATGCACGTCGATTTCATCCCTTGTGGTCAAATTTAAACATGCATCTTGATCCATGATTTTAGTATTATGATGCTTTCGAACGAATAGTACGATGCACGATTTGGTGTCATACCATCAGCTGTTCCATCTAACTGATTATCGAATACATAGACGTTCTTCACACTAGACAAAATTTCTATCCATAAATGTATAAACGCAATTCAATTTTAGTTTCATTTACAACGGTTATATGTAAATATTAATGCAGAATAATATTCATTTACAATCTCTATGACTTAGCTGGTGCATCATATGTGCTATGGGTAAGTGAATGATGAACAACGCCGCGACTATTTGAGTTTACAGACTAGAATCACTGCGCACGTGCTAAACCTTACCAGAACCAATGTCTTTCACAGATACCATTAAATTGCGAACATTGGTGGAGCATATTTTGCTAAAAATACTACTCACTCAGATGCTTGCTATGGATTCACTGATCAATATTGATGTGAAACAAGAGCTCTTGATAAAGTGTCAGACAAGCTAGATGTGTTTTGTGATACTTCTTCTATTCAGACCCAAGACAATTGTTCACACGTAAGGCTCCTGGGGTATGATGTATAGGAACTTCAATCTCAAATACAGGAACAGGTGTCGCCATCATGTTTTTAAACTTTACTAAACTCCTGGCGCAAAATCAGCTCGCTTAACGTTTCAATTTATGGGATTATATTTTCGCTTGATTGGATTATCTAGGGAAATGTTTATAAAAACATTGCCTTCTTGAACAAAATAAAAATAGGACAATGTGCTTGTTTGTTGTCGCTTGAACTTGATCATATTTAACATCAAAAGGCGAAATCGTACTTAACCTAAATGTATTGCTAATTGTAGCACACTGATGTGAATGGCATTCTTACTTTCTATATTCGTTTTAAAGTTTGAGCTCATTCCTTTTAATCATTTTAAACCTGACTTGTTACAAATTACGACGAGCTTCTAATATTAGATGGAAATATTCATTCAACAAATAACATTATTCAATGATATATTATGCAATATCTATGTAAGTTATTTTGTAGTATGATAGACTATAGAATTGATTTTCGAGTAAACATGTATTCTTAATAACGTATTAAATATCATTTTGTCATCATCAAGCTTCCATTCTATGTTCAGATTCATTTTTTCCATAATTTCCATATCAACCGTTTCACGTCAAACGATGATGCATTGTTTAAAATCTTTCCAATGAAGTGTCATCGCTGTTAGCCAGGGACGCCGAAATAGAACCATTGGAATATTAAACATACTGTATAGAATGTCAATAACCTTGAAAATAAAATAAAAAATATGATGAACGGATAATAAGAAAGTCTTTTATTAAACATTTACGCCATGCATATAGCAATATCAAAAGGTGGTTTTTCTAATCATAAGTTGGCAGAGTATGTCAAAAAGAGATTCGCAAATACAAAATTACTTGCAATTTAATGAAAAGTGAGCAAGGTTCTGACTTTAAAGTAACAGGATTATAATTCGGTAATACTATTACCTATCCATAAAAGATTGTTCAAGGTATTATTATTTTCCCATCTCAGATATATTTACTAAAACATAGCTGATTGAGCAACCGATATAGATTGTGTACATACCGTAAATAACACGTCTTTGCTACACTGCATATGGTTATTTTACCAACCGGTCCAAACATGTGGGGAATTCAAATTTATGTTTTAAGCCACGTGAACAGTGTGGACCACTTACATCACTTCGTGACATCACTTCGACAGCAAGTAACATAACCGCAAGTCTGTTAGTTATAATTTGGCAGTCTATCTCTTATATTGTATACATATACTGATCAGTACAGTAATAAATGCATTATTGTGACAATAGAGACATTGTCAATACGTCCCGTCTGTAGGTCTGTACAACAAACAAACAGCAGAAACGAAATGAAGGGAGTAGAAGATTCAAACAAACAAAACAAAAACATGATATAACAAGATTAGAAAAATAAATTAAAAGGGTTGAGCAACCTGAAGAAGATAAAAACATTATCGGATTAAGAAACTGTGCCGAGAAAGATATCAAAGAACTGCCCATAGCATGCGTAAAGTTGATAAAATTCGGTAGTTAAAATATAAATGTTGCATTTATTAAATAGAAAAAGTAAATTATGGAATATATTTACCCGTTTAATTCCATTTTATAATGCTATAACTCTGGCGTTTGTAACTTATTAAAGTACAATAAATCATATAAACAGCTAAAACCAACGCTAATTGGATTGTCAAAAGAGGTGATTTACTAAGTAGAATGCCAGCATGAGTAACAAGATCATTTTTAGTATGTGAAAAAATATGAGCGTACTTTGTTGATTACTTTTAGTATCCTAACAGTATGTCAAAATATAAGAATTTGTATTAAGGTATTATTTTACCCGAGAGAGTCAAAACAAGATGACTTTTACATCCAGACTCACCCACGAAATAGTATTTCATATTTAACTATATATTAGTACAGTTAAAATTGTCCATGTAAAATATATATATTGAACTAAAAAAACACTTAGACCCGTATTCTAGAAAGGTATTTAGCTAGCGAATACAGGCCTTAATATATAAAATAGACGTACTTTGATTTTTTCTAATACATGTAGAATCAAACCGCTTAATCATCATAGTAAAAAAGCATGGAAACACAAACTGAGTACGATTTGAAATATAATTGCTTAGATACTGTTTCGTTTATTTAATAAATATGTGTATTTATATTAACAGCGGAAAAAAATACACAGTAATGAAATGCCTTTCCATCCAGTGGGAAGACCTTTAATTAAGAACACGGCAGGTATCAACCATATATGTGATTAATAGATTTATGAAACTGAATATAAAACTATTTTACATAATAAATGTGTATATGATTCTGGTGCATGTTCAATATTGACGTACTATGCACCCACATTAATTGTTATAAAGTCCCCCACGTTTTCTGGGAACAACACAATTCGTTTAATCACATGCACGTGCACCAAAGTACAAGTTATCCTCAGCGATGCACTGTAATGTTTTTAATATAATGAACACACAACGGCAAGTACGTAATTGTTTGAGGTCTGAGCGCGAAGTCTGACTTGTTTAAATAGTGTGTTAAATTCTTATGAAAACAAAAATGAAGCACCCATGCTTCTATCTTTCCATCTCATGTAAATTGCCAAGAGTTTATCTTCTGAGAGCCGAATATTGTGTCCTCTACATTATGAAGAGTCGTATTTTAAAACTTGAGCATTCTATGAGACAATTGTTAACCATTCAGTGTGTCTACAAGTTCAATTGTTCATTATTGCATTCATTTATATGCCAGTATTATGGGTTAAATGGCTGAAGTTGCTCCAGTCTTGGTGCTCCATCCACGATGATCCATGGAGTTTAGTGGATTAAGTGATACAGTCTTGATTTCAGGTTTGAAGTCAAACTAATAATGTAAATAAAGTAAAAAACAAGCGAAAAAACCTTAATTAGAGGTTAAGATACGAAACATGTTACTCTGTGTGAGTTTGTACGCACATTCCGACCACACTGGAAAGCGTATGATAAATCTATATACTTTCTTTTGCCATTCCCACCCATCACTGGAAAGGCATAATGTAGATAAACGAATTTTTACTTTCATTTCCACACTTACTGGATAGTATTTACATAGTAGAAACAGTATTTTGGCGATTCCCACACGTGACTGGAAAAGCACAACTAAGTAAGATATTTTTCCATTTAATTGATGTCAATTGAATTCATATGCCATTCACAACTGATCTTGCAAAAGCTCGCTTGAAAATTAATGCTTTTACCAATCATGCTATAACCTTAAAAGGTATCCTTATGATCGACCAATGACATACACAATATATAACCGAAAAAAATATATATATTTTACCAAGAGCAAAAAGGGGAGGGTGGGAGGGAAACAAATTCAATGAATTTAAATATACTATGACCTTCCCAAAGGAGAGTGTCATCTCCTTCAACTTTACGATCATCAGAATTAAGAAGGTTGAACTCCTTCAGACGCTTGTCTATATATTGGATTAAATTACTTATCAACTTATCAACCTCCTTTTATCTCGAAAAAGAGATGGAAATCCAAAGTCAATTCACAGTACTTACTTCTCAGTTTGAATATTATATAAATTCATATGGTTGGAGCCGACCGCAGGTTACAAATGTTTAATGTTGTTTTATGTATAGAAAGGAAACAAAGGAAATAAAAGATTCAAACGGACAAAAATGTGATATAATGAGATTAGAAAAGATGAAGAAGATAAAAAGATTATTGGATTAAGAAACTGAGCCGAGAAAGAAAATGCTTGAAAGATATCGAAGAACTGCCCATAGCCTGCATAAAGTTGAAAATATTCGGTAGTGAAAAAGGGATATTTTGCATTTTTTAATTTTTTTAAAGTTTACTCAAAAATTCCCCCACGATGTCATTATTATATTCAATATAGTAAATTGCACATTTCTCTGTGTGGGGAATTTCCCAAGTACTAAATATTATCAAATACAAACACAATCTTATTTCCATGTTGGGATATTCCCATGATCACCTGATAGCTTCATGCAATCAACTGCCTATTTTTACAGAATTGGAAATTACACTAGATTGCAAAGTATCATTCTGTCAGAAAAAATTCCCTTCCTCTGACAATCAAAGATTTCAATAAAAATGCTTCTTAATTAAGTAATAAGTGACATACAATCAAACGTCTGCTTTCATTTGGGTAAAACTACCATCCTGATGAAGTTGTCACGTGAGTGCAATAGTAGTTTTATCATTTAGTATACATGAATACTTAAAGCTGATTGGCTAACAGCCACGTAATATATACTGGTATTGCATAGTTGCATTATGTTATATACACCTGGATATATTGCAAATGCCCATCTTAATCATTTTATGCTCTTTCACATGTCAACAGCGCAATATATTCTGTATTGCGCGGTTATATTGTGTAGGTACTCTTCTTCATCTTATACGTGTTCTTTTACGCAATATATTCTGCATTGCGCGGTTATATTACGTAGGTACTCTTCTATACCTTATATGTGTTCTTTTACATCTCACGCAATATATTCTGTTATATTACGTAGGTACTCTTCTATACCTTATATGTGTTCTTTTACATCTACGCAATATATTCTGCATTGCGCGGTTATATTACGTAGGTACTCTTCTATACCTTATATGTGTTCTTTTACATCTCACGCAATATATTCTGTATTGTGCGGTTGTATTGCTTAGGTACTCTTCTTCACCTCATATGTATTATTTTACATCATACGCAATATATTGTGTATTGTGTAATGCACAACAAACATATGTATTGCGTGGGCTGCAATAACTCAATGGTTTTTTGGCTGCAATAACTCAATGTTTTTTCTTATATTATCATATAAATGTATTCATGTCCGCTAAATGATAAATTCGTTACCCCTGTTTGTTCTTACGCAATACGGAAGAAATCTATGTTTGGATGCTGTATCACATTCGACCTTCAGTCTCATGTGATACAGCACCTAAACATAGATATCTCTCTGCATTGCGTGAACAAATAGGGTGTAACTAATAATAGTTAACGCATGGTCACTATAATGTGAAAAATATTGATTTTTTGCGTGGTATTGATGGCATGATTGTCAGGATAATCTTTCACTAAGTTCATCATTAACGAGGAAAACAGTGTAAAATATCCAAAGTTAAGGTCTACAACAGTATTTAGTAGGCATAGTAATTAAAAGGATTTGTTACCGTCAGATGACGAGAGTCATAAAAATAGAAAATATATCAAAGATTAAAGGATAAAACATTTAACACATAACAAAATCAAATTTCCCTCTTAACTGCATTAAATCGAAACCGTATGTTAGTTTCGATGTAAAGCTACAAATATAGCTATGAATCTGTTTACATGGAATTTTGATTGTGCAATTTTTCATTATGATAGCATGAATATTGCGGGTATTTTATTTTACGTTATTTTATGTTTCTATTGTAATTCTTCCTACACATCACTGTATAAAAGTCTTCATACAAATTCCTGTAAAATTTAATCGACACTTTCCAAATGTTTATCAGTTAAGTTGAATTACAAAACATATAACGGGTAAAGCAGACCTTTTGCTGAGACCTTTACATCACCCCTATTAACTACATAGAATCAAACTGCTCCAGTGTTCGAGATTTCATTTTCAGACACCCATGTCGGACAGGATATACTAGGTACTTAAAAGTATTATGAACGGATGAGTGTAGTTAGAAAACTCATATTTTGTGATAGGCAAACATCTGACATAATTGCAAATGAATTCGTCTTTTCATACTTTAAATACTAGAAACTTTCTATATAATTCGAATATTAAAGACTTAATTTTTGCTGCTTAATAATTATGTCCATTATAAAGCAAAAGTTCAGTTCGAAGGCCTAAGGAGTACATGTATATATATTATTTGAATTTCTCTTCTCATGCACATTTTATATGATAAATCTAAACTAATACATGCCCCCACTAGTGCTTTTGCTGGTAAATGAAAACGGAAGGCGTTTGAAATGATCAACATTGTTAAATAGAGCAATGCCATTTGTGAACTAGGTAAAATAAAAAAGTACCACTAAATAATTAAAAGAAATAAAATCAGTGCGGCGGAACTCATAATTTGGATACGTATCTGTATTTGGATAACCACGTACATTTTGTATCCAAATTGTGATACCCGTATCAGAATTAGGATATGGAGGGTATCCGAATTCTGATACGCTTGTCGTGGCGCAGTAAACAAATCGATAGCGCAAACCGGCAAGTAGAACATGTAGACCATATTTCTTGCATCTATGATAAATGTATCTGTGAAAGTCATTTCCATCTGTGCAATTCCAGCGGAACAGCTTCGAAGCATGTCCTGATAGCTCCTTATCACAGAAGGCAAAATAATTTGGCCAAAACTTTCTTAGAATTTAGTTGAGAAATGATGATAATGTTATTGACTTTTATACATACCAGTATGGTGCGCGGCGAAGCTGAATATCAATTTCAGCTGATATCCTGTTTCAGCTGATTTTAATCCAAATTCAGATACGGGTATCAACATTTTGGTACGGGGTATCTAAATTCGGATACGTATCCGAATTGTGAATTCCGCCGAACTGAAATATAAATATACCATTATCTTATTTTGTACGCGTATATTTGACTCATATTACAGGTATTAACATTATATATGAACACTTTTTACAGTGTAGAGATAAGCAAAAGCAATCATGTTAGCGCAATCATTAAGGTGTTAATTAAAGATGCGGCAGGACATAAATCCCCCGTAGTGCAAATTTGTTTGGAAATCCTTTGTACAAAAGTCCAACATGTTAATGTCTTGTTTTTATTTTGAAAAAGAGAAACATGACCTAGATCGGCACTTCTGTCATGTACTTTTGTGATGCATGCGTTCATTTTAGGGCATGAATCAGCCCTTGCAAATAATATTTTTGGGATAATGTCCTTATACTTAACAACAGACGGCATTAAAGATGTAAAATGCTTAACAACCATCTGTCCGCATTTGTCAAATTTAAGAAAAGAATCTCAAAAAGGCTTAATCATGCTTAAATTTATTGAAAAGACGCCCCTGGGCAAAGAAATACCTCAGTTTCCGTACCTATTATTTCTTCGAGGTTGAATAAACAACAAAATATAAAAGATCTTTTATGATCATGAACATCTCATTATAATGCTACTTACAAGATAAGAAGTAGAGTAGACATCAAGCTGAAATATAATAGTGTCAATAATGCCATTAAATTGGAAAAAAAACCGACAAACAGATTTCTAGGGAATTAATAAATATAAAGCTAGATATATATTTTTTATCAGCAGAACAATTCATAAACTGTATTTATTTGGTTTTAGAATTTTATACAACGTAACTGTTTTCCTTATTAATATTTATTGATTAATTTGTTACCATAAGAACGAATATATGAGCAAATTAGATGTGTTTATCTTTTTCATTTGTACCAGTTTCTTGCAGTTTTACATAATGTTGGTTTTAACATCCTGTATCTTTATTTAAAAATATACACTGTTAGAAACATTGGTAATTTTACGCTGTGCTAATCTATTTCAACCTTAAAATAAAGGCACAGCTGACAAGTAGACCGTATTTATGCAGATTATGTATAAACCGTGCATGGTATCAAAATGATACATAATTTTAACAAACCAATGTGCACTTTACCATCAACAATGGGTGTTACGGTGTATACAATTTTAATTTCAACCCTACAACAGATATTCTTGCAATGTAATTGTAAGAATTGTCGCTGAAGCACAGCATTACCTTTATTTTTACGATTTAACTTCAATTCAATCTTATTTACTTGACAGAGCCTGTGTAGTGATGTTCTTTACTTTCACAGCAGTATGCAACCCAAAACGCTCTTCTAAATCTCCTGCTAAAGGCTGTAAACACGGACCGGATTTACAATTGAATTCATGTAACAGAAAACTGCATAACATAAGTCACCTTACTTTTTATCTATCCCATAAATGGCTAATCTTAGGAATCTCGAGAGTGACAGAAATTCAAAAGGAGGTAAAAGAAATAAGGAAAGAAATCCATTTATGAGTGCACGCTTAGTGATATGTACACATATCGGTATAAATCGGGAACGTGTTCATCTATTTGGTAAACTGAATACAAAATATCTACTCAATGTCAATGCTAGGTACATATATCCTGTTAAGGCTGTTATTTTTAGGAACAGTGGCTCTAGAATGACAGTCATCTGGGCAAAAATGTCAGGGAGACCATTATTGGCACTTTCACACCGGGCATTGTAAAATTCTGAACATTTCTTATAGTGTAAAGACCTGCAAAAGCAATTTTATTATCTTTAAAAGCAACTTTTTTATCTTTATTAGATCTTTGGAACAAAAAAAAAATACCTGTTGTCTTATTGGAACGAATAGCAGAGTATTTTACATGTACCTTACATGCACTTGGCAGTATGATCACATCACCCCTGTCATACATGAGCTTCACTGGCTGCCTTAAGACTACCGAATTCAGTACAAGTTAGCTGTTCTTGCCTAACAACACTTTGAAGGTACTTTACCATCCTACCTGTCTGCTACGCTCTGCACTTATGAACCTGCTCGATCACTACGATCTTCTACTGAAAGACTTTTGAAATCTCCTCGTGTTAGTCTAAAGTCAGCTGGTGAACGCTCCTTTCATTTTGCTGCCTCGGCTGTTTGGACTTCGCTTCCTAACAGCCTCCGTTACATTCATTCTCTTCCTCAGTTCAAAAAACATCTTAAAACTCACCTTTTTCGTCAGGCTTTTCCGGATCCAAAGATGTAACTTGTTTGTTTTCTTCGTTCGTGCGCATTGAGATCATTTGATGAGTGTGCGCCTTATAATAACCCTCCGTTATTATTATTATTATGCACTTGCGCCGTTTTTATTTTAAAAACAGAAAAATACCAAGAGCAACACTTTTTCATGCAATTTGTGATGCGTGACAATAATTTGAGCGCATGAATCAACTCTTGAAAAGAATACAGTTTAGCCTTAATTGAACTGACACCAGAAGCAATTACAGACGACATTTAGATATGAATGATACTTTTCAAGTATAGAAAACAAACCTCTCCGCGCTTTTGTCAAATTCAAGAAAATGTGCTCAAAAAGACTGAATTCTGCTTATTTTCATTGAAAAGACGCCCCTGGACAAAATAATATAGCTTCCGACCATATTAATTTCTCCGAGGTTGAATAAACAAAAAAATCTTTTTATAATCATAAATCTCATTAAAACACTAAACAAAAGGCAATAAGTAGAATATTAGTATGACATCAAGCTGAGATATAATGCCAATACTGTCATTTAAATGTAAAAAAGACAATCAGATTTCTAGGGAATAAAACATATAAAAGCTAGATATTATCTTCTTTTCTGTTTATAAGCAGAATTATTCATAAACTACATTTATAAGAGCTCAGAATTATACACAATGTATCTCTTTCCATAGCATATTAGTCATTAATTTGAAACATTTAGAGGCAAATTAAATGATTTTTTTTACTTTTCCAGTTTCATATTTTGTAATAGTTAGATCTGATCTATGATGTGTTTTGTACCTTGTCGACATCTGTTGGATCTACTATTTATTTTATATTTTCCGAACTAATGTAGTTTCTGCTCGTTTTGTC
This sequence comes from Ophiothrix spiculata, assembly GCA_000969725.1. Taxonomy (NCBI): domain Eukaryota; kingdom Metazoa; phylum Echinodermata; class Ophiuroidea; order Amphilepidida; family Ophiotrichidae; genus Ophiothrix; species Ophiothrix spiculata. Next base: position 99,234 of record JXSR01S064323.1, read on the forward strand.
AGAGCGGTGACATATTTTGCGACTGTAAATTAATGTGATATCGTCCGCTGAACATACATTGCTGTTTTTATTAAAGAAAGCTGGCAAAATCATGACATCATGCATTGTAACATTTATTTGCATACTTCCTTGCGAACTCTTATATAAGTGTAAATTATCGAAATAAATCAAAAATTTCAAATTTATCATTAACGACAGGTATGAAAAATTTGGGTAGAGTTGACCTAATTCTAGAACTGCAACAAAATTATATCAGCCATGGTATTATCAGCAGCGGCATCAGCATCTCAATTCTGGGGTGAGGTGGAGGCAAACGGGGGGGGGGGGGGGGCTGGGGGGGTCAAGACAAATGGGCAAAAAATTGAAAAAACAAATAACGTGTAGACAAAAGATGAAACGCGTGCGTAGTGCGCAAATATTTCAGACAAATTTGTTTATTTTGGCTTGAAACGCCTATTTTTTGCTAAAATAATAATATTCAATAGTGAAATAAGCACGAAGCCCGCAAAATGTGTACGTTTTATGTCTAATGATAAATAAAAAGGGGTAATTGTGAGAAATTTTGC
>JXSR01S064334.1:43070-55499 GCA_000969725.1 Ophiothrix spiculata
CTAACAACATGTTGAATACATGTGCATGTTAACCAAATAGTAAAACAGCTAGGTAAGTCAGCTAAGCCTTGATATTTGAACAAAATCTGGATGAGCTACAAATCAAAGAGTCAACACTTCTAGCTCAGCAAGCCATGGTGAGCTTTAGGTGTGAGTTTCATCACAGTCAACTCTAAAAATACATTGCAAAGCAAATTTTCCAAGTGAGTTGCAAATACATGTAGTCACTCAAAATGTTTCCATATATCATAAGCTTCAAGGTGAGCAATCACACTCACACATCATTTGAAACATCAAGACCAGGGGCTGATTTCAATGATATTTAGCGATGGTTGCTAACCCCGTTATAATCGCTAAACTAAAAAAAAAAAGATTGCTAAATTGTTATTAAATACCCGCTATATTTAGCGATCATTTTTGGAGTTAGCTATCAAAACGGGGTTAGTGATCTTCGCTAAATGTTAGTGATATCGGCCCCTGGTTGTATAGGGGCGTGAAAGATTGTACTAATAGTAGGCCTAATAGTTAAATTGTTCTCTCTTTTCTGTTGACTTATAGTGGTCGCATGAGTTGGTGTGGTCCATGCACAAAGTACAACAAGCCAGAAGCCAGGAAGTACTACATGTGGATCAAGAACTCGCTGGATAATGCTTTCCTCAGAGAGAAAGGGATCAAATGTCTGGCAGATCATGAAATTGGAACTCACTTTGTATCCTTTACATCAATGTCAAGTTATGAGATTATATAAATTGTCAGTTTCTTTTCTCCTGGAGTAAGGGTTAGAGTAAAGTTGTACAGCATTTGTTGCTAAGTTGGATTGGGAGTGGCCTTTTGGTTGTGATTTGCATAAACCTGGCGGTCTATATAAGTTTGTAATAGACACATGTGTCCGTGGAAAACAAACAAATAAAGTTAATTTTAATGTTAAATGTACAAATTACATTAAGTTACTTGATTTTCAAAGCAACTGTTATTATAATGATTGTGAAGCCATAAAAACCATTTTCTTTTCTTTTCTTCATAGGTGCACTATACAATCAAGCCTATGAAATGATAGGAAAAGTTCCTGATATAAAGAACCATTTTTCTCTACCATTGTTTTCCTTTTGTACTTTGCTATTTTCAAAACCCTGTTACAAAGAAATTAATTGCAATGTTCATGCGTGTTTAAAGTTACTGGTATCTAAAATGCCAGATTGCATTTGTTTCCTTGACAATTTCTACTCAGTTTCGGAATATAAATGATGGGCTTCAACCATGGTTCTCAGACCGTCCAAGATTTGGTCTACGGTCGCTGAAATCACAAGGCCTCTTGGAGACGGAGGAAGGACTGGCAGCTATCAATACTCTGCTTCAGGCAAATCACAAACTACTCTTCTTTCCTGCTTTGACTTATTGTAAGTACATGTTTGACTTAAATTTGCCTTACTGACATGGGTCAGTTATGCAGTTTTCATGGCTCCATTCAACCCATAACAGTTTGATTCAGTTCAGTAGATTATCCCAATAATAAAACAAGATCAGCGCAATAGCTATTTGTTTATTCATGCATTGTTGAGTTTGATCATGTAACTGTAATTGACCTAAGGGTGAATTCTAAAAGCAGAAAGTTTGACCCACACAGTTTGAGGTAAAAACTTGAATGGAAATCGCTGAGTCAGTAAATACTCTTGTGGAACTAAAATTATTACAAGACTATGGGTTTCCTCCTCTCTAAGTTACAGCTTATCATAGTCGGGATCGTAATGTTAAAACCTGATGAAAATCCGTTTTTTAGAAATTTTATAGCAAAGTTTTGATTTTGGTGGCCATTTTTTGCCATAATGCAATTTTGCTTGATTTTCCAATACGAAAGTACTTTATGACGTCATAATTACACAAGGCCATGGCCGATTTTGATGATATTGGTATCGTTGGATAGGGGAGGGTCCTACCTATCTAATAGCAAAACCAAGTTCATAGGGGGTTCCGTTCCAAAAAATTAGGGGGGGGGGTTGATAACTAGTCAATGGGATAACTTTATTCTTCATTTGTGACTTGCTCCAACAAAACCCGGACAAAGTCGCCAGAGCACTTATGCTGTTACAGCCCAATGAATATGCCACAAATCAATAGAAAACATAGGAATTTTCAAGGGAAATATTGTTTTTTCAGTGGCAAAATGTTGAGCAATGTTGACGTGTGATACATCATTTTAAAGCTTGTAATTACAGCATTTTTAATATGGGCAAATTAGACAAATTATTTTTCCTGACTTTGTCCAGGTTTCGTTGGAGCAGGTCACATTTGTCAGGCATGAGAATTTTCAGTTTTTTAAAGGAATTCAGTTTTTTTGGTTGCCAAAATTTACGTGTTTTCATTTATTTTCAGCCTATTTTGGAGCGTTTTTGCCTAATTTCACACACTTTTTCTCACCACTTTCAGTTTTTTCATGAAAGGGCAATTCTCATGCCTGATTTGTCCATACCAAAAAATGACGTTTTACAAACCCAGGATTCATTATTTATATGAACATACATTTTTTAAGATCAGGACTTAATGTTCTTGTTTAAAGGGTAACAAGAGGGGAAGGAGTACTACTTTAAAATAAATCAAAGAAATCTACTGAAATTTGAATCAAATCAAAAAAAATCATTTTAAATAAAACAAATGATTTTTTTTACAAATCATGTTTTTTGCTAATCTTAGATTAACAATAATTCTTTTTTAAGATCAGAAGGACTTAATGTTCTCATTTAAAGACTGACAAGAGGGGAAGGAGTAGTATATTAATCAGTGGAATCTACCAAAATTCATTTTTTTTATAAAACAAATGATTTTTAAATGTTTTTTTACAAAATTATGATTTTTGCCAACCCTGGATCAATTATTTTCATATGATATTGCATTTTTAAGATCAAAAGGACTTATTGTTCTCATTGAAAGTGTAATTAATGTGATGTATGGTTAAGATGTTGTTCCTACAAACAGTCTCTGAAATCAAAATTAAAAAAAAAAATGATTTAATAAAAAAAAATCTTGATTTTTTTTTCCAAATCACAATTTGTGCCAACCTTGATCTGACCCTATAAAAGGAGTACCATATTCATTCCAATAACCGCCCATGCTCTAATAAGCGCCCACCAAAGTTTCTTGGGTGAAACTTGGTACCAATAAGTTGCACTCAGAGAGTTCTTACCATGCATTTGAGGTGATGAAACTGCAACAAAATATATCTTTATGTTCATTTTGTTGATGTTTTGTGGTATTAATGGCAATTTCTTGCTTTGAAAATGGTTGTGTATACTTAGAATTTATCCTATCAGTTTCAAAAATAGCCGCCCATGCCAAATGACTTTGTTAAGGGCCCAGGGCAGTTATTGGAATGAATATGGTACCTTATTTTGTGGCAAGTGTCTTTGTTTCTTCTCAGTTCTGCAATATGTTTTCACTCCATGCAAAAAATGGCCTTAAAAATTTCAGAAATAGTCAAATTTGTGAAATAACAAAATACAATGAAACAAATATTCTACTTCCTACAGACACAGCATGTAAAGCTGCGGAGATGGGTTTCCAAGAGCTGTTTGATCATCTTTCCTTGTACATCAGAGATAGTAATCTGCGTTGGAAGTATGTGATGAGGGTGAAAAGAGGCCTAGAGGATGCCAGTGATAAAGGTGGATATGGGAAGGATCAGTGCTATTTCACAGGTGAGTCAGTAGTATGAGGGTATGGATTCATATAAACCCACAAAAAAGCATTAAATGGAATACATCCCTATAGTTTTGAGGGCTTTGCCCCCTTGAACCCCTCCGTGGCTTTCCCCCAGGACCCCACTAGGGGCCCTCTAGCGGGCATCTGGACCCCCGGCCGTTCGTGTACATGTAAGCGCTCGATTCGTGTTGCCATTATGTTGTAAAAATATACTTCAAGTTCAGAGTAATGCACAATAACACACATGCAATAGCAAAACGTTTCAGATTTATCAAGACCAATATATTGACTAATTTTTCTATTGAAAAAAAAAAGACATAGAGGAGTGCTTCATTAGACATGAAATTGAAACTGTGCAAGCATGCAATACATAAATGACTAATATTGAACCTGGGATCTTGGCACTATATTATGAGCTAGTGTGTCAGTAGGAGAAGAGTGCATGGTTGATTTATATATAGGCCTTCAGTTCTAACCAGAAAATCTCATCTGAAACAGATTTATTTGTGTGGTTCACCATGCCTAGTTTTAAATTTATGTCTAATTATAATTTTGCTGCACATTTATAAACCTATTCTAAAAAAATCAATTTACCATTTCTTTTAAACTCATTCTTTTTCAGGTGCAGTAGAAATTCTCAGGAATATTGACAAAATTGATTTCAATCTACTCTACTCTGGTAAAGTTTGCTTGGATGAACTGCCACGAGTCAAACGCCTTGCACGATTAGACTGTCTCAAGCTCCCTCACTTTATGCGAAATGTTGAAGAATACCGCAAACAACTCAAACACATTGCTTCCGTCAATGGCTTGGCACCCAAAAGTGCCAAGAGATCGGCAAGACTCAAAGGTGTAAGCAGAAGAAGTTCTGCATATACACCCAGACATCTTTCTTCGGCAAAATCTTCTTCAGGTCACTTCTCTGGAAAGACATCCAAGAAAATCAGCACAAATACAACTCAGGAAAGTGCACCTCTTATCACGGAAGTACAACCGGAAATCAATACGTCTCCTGCAAAAAACAATTATGATAATCCAGTTGATGATTTAAAATCAGTGTGTAGTAGCAGCTACTGTGGCTCCTCCATACCATCTGAGATATCCAGAGTACATAGACTCATAGCTGATGACATTCAGTCCATTACCAGTAGCAAATCCAAACCAGAGTGCAAAGTGCTACAATCACCATCTCCATCATCGTGTTCTTCATACACATGGAGATCTTTAAGGACACCTTCACCTGCGTTGTTTAACTGTAATGAGGACTGTGATAGTCCTATCCCATACTCGCCATCGCGGTGGCTTCGAAGGAGGAAAATGTCCTCCCCAAATGTGCTACCCAAGAAACAGGAGACCAAGCAGGAAATACTCCCAACATCTATAGTCAGGTTTTAGTCAAATCATGTACTGTTTTTAATACACCATAGAATCATGGAACTTTACTTTACTTGACAGTACACCATATTTATTTTGATTAACTTTCTTAATTAGGAATGATAAAATCAATACATGTACCTCAATTATACTTTTAAAAAATTAAGGAAAAAAACTGTAAATATTTAGGTATGTGTGTGTTAAACATTCTTTTACAAGATTAATAATAATAGTAGACATTTATTAAGCAGCGATATCCGCCCAAAGACGCTTTTGGCCCTGGCCATTATAAGCAGTTATTAGGAAATCATCACAACTATTTCGCTGTAAACTAGATTTTCTGCAGCCAAGGCCAATTTGATGTTAAATCTATGAGCACTTAGATTGTAATTTTCCTTGACAGGTTCCCAATTCGCTCAGGTTGTCGGAGCAATCAAGATTAAATGCCTTGCCCAAAGACATAATCTGTTGGCCTTAGTGGGGCTCAAACTCACAGCCTAGTGATTTGTAGTACTGCGCTGTACGACTAGACCACAGGAGCTGTTAAAGATAAATGTCATAAAGCCTGCCTCACACTGAATTACCAACGTATAAGGTTAAGGAAAGAAATCACACAATTATCTATAGACTTAGCAACGACAAGAGACTGTTAACTTTGACCGACTGGTTTCTAGTGATTTAGTTAGTATCAAGTGACTGTAACAAACGGTGATGGGCAGGAAAATGCACTTTAGCGTCGCTTGACATTACCCTCTTTTCTTCATAGCACGATCCTGCCTTAATATATTATATTTATCTTGAATTGAGATTTTGCCAAATCATTTGTGTGCAATAAGTGAAAAGTAATCATGTATAAACCATTGAGGTACATGCACAAATTGAAGAGTAATTAAGCGATTATATTCATATCTGTATTCTTTAATATGCATAATCCTAATACACATGTCATACTAAGAAACTTATAGGGCTAGAAGATGCATATGTTGTATACACTCCTGCTCTAAAGTATTTCCGCACAATTAAAAATTTTCAAAAACCTCATTTTTTATATCAAATGACCAAGAATTATCAAAGATTCATACTAGTATTATAGGTAACTTATCTATTCAATATGAATAAATCAATGTTTCTTTTAATATTTGATCTTTCATTAAAAAAATTGCTGATTTCATGGTCCATCACAAATACAAATCTCATTACCATGTAACTAATCAATTTTTCATAACCTCATTATTACCTTTTAACAGGATAGAACATTTTCAGGTTGTAAGTTTTAATACAAATGCGCACAAATGTATATAAACTCAACTTTTTTATGTTTAGACGAAAGTAGTAATATGCATTACATGCCATATTTTCAAATGCAATGAATGCAATTTCGGAATAGTTAATTATGCAATACAGACTCAAATATGATGAAAATCGGATAATCGACTTTTAAGATATGGCTGAATAAAGGTTTTGTGCGGAAATACAGAGCGGCAGTGCATCATAATATCTCCTTCACATCAATCACATGTATTGCTACTTATAACTATCGATCTAAGTTTGATGTCAAAGTAAATGTTACCATGGTATAAAGCATGCAAAGTATAAGCCATGATGTGTTTCTGGAAACTGAACATAACTAAACGAGACTTGAACCAGCCCTGTTAGCAGTAAACCGTTAAATTTTGTAAAGGCATAAGAATGAACGTGCATGAATATATTTATTAAATTTGATATTTCATTTTCAAATACAGTACTTAAAGGGGCATAGGGCAAGTTTATCATCATCCCCAATTTTCCATCATTTGAGGAGTAAACTAGCGGTAACAAAATTATTGGAAATTTCCTTTTTTTTAGCAGATTCAAATGAAAATTGAACTTTCTTTTGATTTATCTACAATATAATTGAAGCTTCCCTCTTTCCTGACTTATTGCATCAATTCACACTTTTAGAGAATAGTCTCATATCCAAGATCAACATGCAAAACAAAATTGTGGGTTTTTTTTTGCTTCTCTGAAAGTTTTGATTCACAAGTTGACAAAGTTTAAGAAGTGCTTGCACCAAAATCATGAGCTGTGGCTAAAAATTGGCTCTAAAAAGCTAGAAAAAATATCTTTCTCACACATTTTCAGAAACTCGTTGCGCCAATTTTCACCGCTCCTGCGCCAATGGCGCGCCATACGGCCTTAGCGGAAACACTGCACAAGAGTGTCAATCACCTGGAGATAAAATTTTGAAATTTTGTCCAATGCACCTTTAACATACATGTGTCCATATTAGATCTGGCAATGCAAATTTTAGAAACATAAATGAAGAGCTTGTTTCCAAAACCTCTTTAAATCCATGTTCAACCTTGACATGCGACTCATTTGCAAAATTGACTTCCTTAAATTGCAAATAAAATAGATTATAATTTTCAAGTCTCATAAAACATGTTACTTAATTGTAACACACTTTCACTTGTAATATTCTACAATGTTACATACTTAAAGTTGTTAAAAGTGGAAATAAGTGACCAGCATAAGTGGACAGAAGAGGTTCTGTCATCCAAAAACACAAAAAGGCCTATTCCTTTGGTTTTTCTTTACACATGTAGGTATTTTATTGCAGAGTAAGAAAGCAGTTTTTACAATTATATAATTTGATTTTCTTAAAATTTTCAATTCAAAATTTCAGTTGGGAAAAAAAAAAAAAAGGTTCGCGCATTGCTATGTGAAAATAAATTTATTCGCATAGAGCTACGCGCTGGTCTTTCTCCCTTATCTAGAGTAATCCAGCGATCGACTGCCGTTGCAATTTTACCTTGAATTTTATTTCAACTGTCAAAACTTCCCAAAACGGGAGGGATCGTACTTAGAAACTGGGCACTTCACACACTGAAGTTGGGTGATCAAAATTTTAGATCATTAAAAAGAAAAATAAAGAAATATTGCATATACCGCATAGCTAATTTCCTAAAAAAAATAAAAATCGCATACCGCATAACTTTTTTGCAAAAGTTTCTGAGACAAACCTTTTTTTCTTGGCCTTAGTATTAATATTTTTCATTAACAGTGAATTCTTTGCTCTTATTACCAATTTTGATGTGACCTAAAAAAAAAAGCTGCAAATGAGTCGGATGTCGGGGTTTGATGCAAGAGGTTTTGGAAATAAGCTCTTCAAATAAACAATAAAATGCATAACAAAATTTTTTGTGTCTAGTTTATTTTCATTTATGTCATGATTTTGTCAATTACATGGGATGCTTAAAAAATCTTTAATGTACAATTTCAGGAAGTACCACCATATAAACAGCCTCAAAGACCTGAGATCCACTATTGTATTATGTGCAGTAATCCATGGACAAGATAAGCCTGGAGAAAATTGACTACAATTCTAGTACAAGATTGGAATTTGTGCACATTTTGAACATCATTCGAGTACAAAATTTGAACTAGAATCGTGAAAAGTGAACTCGAATGATGTTTCAAATGTGCACATTCCAATCTTGTACTAGAATTGAACTCAATTTCTACCAGGGAATATTGCTAAAGTGCACATGGGAGGTCCTAGTTGTTGATCAGTTGTAGTTTTTAATCACTCCAGTTTTCATCACACAGTATTGGTAATATTGAAATTGGTATTTAAAGTATCACAAATGGGAGATGGAGCTGAATTTGATTAAAGACTCAAGAGGAGGAGGAACTCCCAATATCATAAATAACAAAGAGATAATTGTTTCACCTCAACTAGCTCTGGATGTCACGATAATTAATTTGACTGTCTAAATGTTCCACCAAATTGAATTTGAACCTAACAAAATACTTCAACGATTACATGCCCATGCATTGTACAGCAAAATATTTGTAATGTGACCCTAAAATGTAATTAAATAAGTTAGATAGTCTATGCTCCAATCCAAGCTTAGTGCTAGGCTGTATATCTGCATCCGGGACTCATCAAATTCTGAGTTTTGTTGTATTTTATATATGCTTTAATTCTCCAGGGACTACCAAGATTTTTGGCCTGGCGCTACCCTTGTTCCGATCAAGTGAATCATGAAAGAGGTCTGTGTTCTATATACTTTAGACAGGTTCTTGCTTTGTTTTAGTGTATCGGAAAATGTTGAAATCAGCTGCCGATATGTACCAAATTCCTAAACAAAACATACTTGTAAATCATTCAACTGGTGTACGGAGGTGCCAATTTCAATCATCTGTTAACATTATTACCATGCAGTTGCGCTGTGCCCAATCAATGGAGCTTAAAACACCCGTTTATCAGCCTCGTCAGGACTGGTTAAACAATTCGAAAACAGAGCCATTATTATTAATCCCCTCTCTATATAACAACGAGACAAGGATCAATTCAGCGACAATTTGTATGTTGGGAATCCCTTCGTAATCTTCAGGCATGAGAATAATTTTTCATGAAAATATCTGAATTTAGTCAAATTTAACCAAAAAACCACTAAAAAGGTTAAATCAAGCCCCCAAATTATCTGAATTTGGATGATTTTGGATGACAAATTATCTGAAATCAGATAGTTATCTGAAAATTCTCATGCCTGAATCTTTAATCTTTGGTTTGAGGGTACTCTGGTTCTTGCAAAGCAGCCGTCTTATTCTGAATCAATCACCTCACTTTTGCATCTTTCTAAAAAAAGCATCACATGTACAATGTTCTCATATTTTGGTTCTGGTAACAGTTTTGTCTTTTTTAGTAACCACCCCAGATAGATAGATAACCCCTAAAATCCAAGCTGTTCAATGGAAAAAAAATCCCTTAAATAGTGGATTTTCTACAAAATTACAGTAACACTAAATATGGATGTATGCCACTCCTACTGGCCAGAAGAGAGAGTAGCCCAATTCCAGCAATCTCATGCATCACAGAAGAAGTTTGTAGTTTGGGATTCCCATGACTAGAACACAATTCTAATGGAATTCCAGTGATGAAGCACTCATTCATTTCTTTCAATATATTCTAAATGGAATAACTAAAAATGTGTGAGGGCATCAAAAAGTTTTAAAAATCATCCATACGTAAAGATATATTAATGAAATTTTGCAATGTAAAATGTGGTACAATGATCCCACTTAATGTTATTTCACCTCCTCTACAATTGGTGTTAGTAATTACCTCTCAGGCAAGCTTTGACTTTAAACCAGGGGCATACATGGTCGACCTGGTGAGGCAAAGTTTCAATGATTTGAAGCTAGAATCCTGTGTAGATTTTATGGTCTCTTTGTTGCATACATATAGACCCAATATTCGCTACATGCAGAAAATCAAAGCCCTTTCCTTTTCTAAACAGAAGACATACGTGCCTCCTGGTCAATATCAAGCTAGGTGTTGATTAAATGTCCTATTACCTTGTTTAGTATTCATAATGTTCTTTTGGCTGGTAGATAATTACCTCCTTAAATATTTTCAAGTTCTGCTCCGTTGTAGTGAAAATATTTCTTTCTGCAATCATATCACCATTGATAGATAGCGTAAACCGCTTTGCAATTGCTTAATGTTTGCACCCTTGATTCAGCTTCTGACAAGCACACAGGGGTGGGGGCACTGACCTAGAAAGGTGATACCGGTATGTGCGGTCCTCATGCCTTGTCTGCCACTCCCTGGACCTCCATTTCAAACACAATCTTTAGTTCGCCAGCCCTATTTTCAAAAATGTTCAGTTCCCTAGCCTCATTTTTAAAAGTTTAGTTCCCAAGACCCCCATTTCAAGGAAAATTTAGGAAATTTTGGCTTCCAGAGCTCAAATTTAGCCCAAAAAATCATTTCTCAATGGTAGTTTTTTTGTCACTTCAGTTCTCTAGGTCTACCCCCTTTTAGGAGCTGATCTTCTGCTCCCTAGACTACATTATGTAGATTCGGTTATCGGGGCCGCACACTCCCAGCAAAACCAAAGTTGGGTGCCCCTTCCGGAACAAACACATTTCCATCTATCCTGCACTCAAACATGCTGATGGTTCACTGAAGACAGCCAGCAATAATGCATTTTGTAATAGTGGAATATTTTCAGAGTTTAATAGTCATTGAAGCCTCAAACCTTGCATAAAGATTGCACACACAATTAAATGTCACAAAAGGCAAGTGCTTAAGGGAGAGGTGTCAACTCGTTATTTTAAAAAAAGTATACTATTTTATTCGGAAAAGGTATACTTTAGGTCCCATCAAAAACTATACCCTAACCCTAACCCTAAATCCTAACCCTAACCCTAAAACTAACCCTAACCCTAACCCTACACCCTTACCCTAACCCTAACCCTAAACTAACCCTAACCCTAACACTAACCCTAAACCCTAACCCTAAAATTCTGGATGGGACCTAAAGTACACTTGGTCCTTTTATTCTTTTTGGAATCTCGAAACAATTGACTAAAATGCATTTCTCACATTATTATGTTATCAAAAATTTCTAAAAAATGCTAAAATTAACCCCAAATAGAAATGAAGATTCTTGGTAAAATAATGCAATTTGGACCAATATAGTTTGGCAATATTCCTATAAAGCCAGCATGTTGACAATTTGTCCCGAATTCTGTTCAATCCATCTTCTTTTTATTACAGCAGTTCCTAGATAGTTGAGTTGAAGCATTCAACACACACTCTCCTTTGGCTATCTATTCTGATCTGTTGAACTGTTCACTTCTATCTCTTCCTCCGCTGAATCAATCTTTGTTGTAGAGTTCCGTTTAATTGCATGTATTGCATAGTTACATGCTAGTATGTCAGTCCATGACCAACGGTGAGTCACTGGATTATACAGCATTCCATCAATGGATTGCACTTCACATCCACCTAAAAACAAGGAAAAGATCACAAGACTTCATCAGAAGTGAGGTTGAATAGCAAACCTAATGCTTGTTGAATATGAAATCCTAAGAGATACCAAACTTTTTTACTACAAAGACACAGGCAGACTTGCTCACACAGCTTGATGAGCTGAGACATTGATGTTATACAGGCGCATGGCCAGGATTGCGTACCCCGGGTGTGTCATGTCATGATCCTAAACCTTAGCAGCTGTGACGGGGTCAGGACAGTATGGTCTAACTTTTCTATTACCAATCACAATAGTCTTCAAATCCTGCATAACAAGCTTGCTCGTATACTTCTTCATGCAGATATCAGGACTTCAATAGATAAAATGATGAACGACCTAAACTGGGACAGACTTGATGAACGCTGGAATCACCAGCTACTTGTTATGATTTTAAATGTTTAGAAGATATTGCTCCTCAGTATCTTTCATCTACACAATGTATGTTCACTTTTACGCGTTCAACACATACCAAAAAATTAGCTTTGTCAGTATCTTTCATCTACACAATGTATGTTCACTTTTACGCGTTCAACACATACCAAAAAATTAGCTTTGT
>JXSR01S064334.1:67833-79316 GCA_000969725.1 Ophiothrix spiculata
CTGGTAATTCTTATTATTTTCTTTATTTTTTGCTGCCTATTTTCACCTGTTTCTTGAAAAGTGTTTTGTCGCAAAGTCCCACTTTTCGGGATGAGTCATCACATATAATATATCACACTTTCTTTCTCCATTCTTCATTTAGGGATCTAAATCCAAAGCAGTCCACGGAATATATTGCAAGTCTGTAAATCGATTTTAAAGATACTGATTACTGTAGTGTATGATAGATACGTGCAATCAATTAACCGTGAATAATTGCACTTCCTGGCAAGGTTGAAAGGTCTTCAAAACTTAAAGGGGCATTGGACAAATTAGGTGATATACACTTCATATGTTAGAAAATAAAAGGTAATTACCAGATATCAGGAAATTTTTTATCAAAACCTTCAGAAAAATCAAAAAATTGTAATTTATTCTGTTTATTAATCTTGGGTATATGAGGCTATGCTACATAAGTAAGATCCAAAGTTTTGTTTCTAAAACATTTCTTTCACATCTTAGATTGCAGATAAATGAAAATAAATTTGGTGTTTGCATTAAAATCTCCTAAAAAGGCCAATTTAAAAAATTAAACTATAGAGGGCAGTATTTATCGTTGTCGACAATGGTTATTAGGAATAAAGGAATATCTAAACATTTTGGTACATATGGTTTGAGTTTGACAATGAAACTTTGCATGCTGTCAATTATTGTCGCTAATACTTCAAATGATGCAAAAATCTCAAAATGCTTAGGGAAAAGTTTTGGGATGATGCTGAACTTGTCCAATGCCCCTTTAAGGTATCTAGGTAAACAATATGCATGAATGTGTTTTATGTCAAAAAACAAAATCAAAGCTCTTCAAAAAGTTTCGGGGTGTACCTTTTTGGCCTCGTATTTCAGTTGTGAGAAAATTGTTTTTTGGAATTCACAACGCCATAAAATTCACCCTTGAACAAGAAACGAACAATTCTATCGCTATGTTAGACACTTTAATCTCACGCAATGAAGATGGCACCCTCTCATTCAGCGTGTACAGGAAAAGTACACACATGGATCAATACCTAAATTTCCAAAGTCATCAACCACTGGAACATAAATTAGGTGTTATCTGGACTCTAACTCACCGTGCTAAAACTCTATCCTCGGACAATGAACGTCTGGAAAGCGAGTTGGACCATGTTAAGAAATCATTATCTATCTGTGGTTATACTCAGTGGACTTGGTCCACCCCATCCAGCAAGAAACTTGATCCCAAGCCCCTGACAAGACAATAGGACTGTAGGTCTCTGGGGCATATTACCATGCCGTACGTACAGGGTGTTTCAGAAGCCATCAACCGTAAAATCAGAAAGAGCGGTGTCACTGTTCACCCAAAACCTGTGAACACCATCCGGAGCATGTTGGGATCTCCTGAAGGATAAGCAAAGCACCATGGACAAAACACGCACTGTATACCACTACCAGTGTCAGGACTGCCCCGCTCATTACATCGGTGAAACTGAACGTTCTTTGATAACCAGAGTGAGTGAACATAGATCCAGAGAGAGTTCCCCTGTACGTGATCGAGGGTTCACAATATTGACACCAAACACACAGTGGACAAGGAACAATTTAAAATTTTGGACATGGATCAAAGACATTTTCAGAGGGGTGTGAAAGAATCACGTAAATTGCAGCATTTAAACCGGATTTGAACAAGGACCTTGGACGACATGCCTTACCAAGACTTACAAGAAACTAATTGAGTCATGTGTTCTATCGATCACCTCCCGATCACGTGACTCAGTTCCCGCTCCAGCGTCTACCACATGACCAGCTCATCCCAGCAGTGCTGATGAAGAGTTCCTCGGATGAGGCTCGAAAATTACACTCACGTCAGTGAATTTTCAATTCATTGTTTGTGTGAATTAGTTAAAATATTCATACAATTAAAATTTGACTTTTTCACCCTATTTTTATTTCAGATGTCATTTACGGTACTCAAAATGTCGATGTGCGACTTTCCTCTCATTTTGCCAGAGCTATATAGTCTTACCTCTGCAAGTATACCACCCCCACAGCCTACATCCAGGATGAGAGTTCCTGTTAATGGTGCTGCACTCATGCTGCCAGTCCTGTCTAGGATTGCATCTCTGATTAGAGGCACCCTCAGCTCATTCATTGTGTGCAGAGCTTGGAACTCCCCTACTTCATCCCACCATTGTTCAGCTAATGTCTTGAATTTGTTGATTTCTTCCTCATCAATGGTAGACTGAGCTTTGGGCTTCTCTTGATTGGTTCTCAATGCATGTGATGCACAGAAAGACCTGTAAATGTGAAGCAATTACAACTGATTACATCATGCTCATACCTATACTCTATAAATATTGAAGTATGCAACCAGCCGCCGATTAACACACATAAACCAATATGACCAATACGCAGAAATAAATTCCAGGTCAGATTGAGCACTTCATTTTATTATAAACCACACCCACTGAATAAGAATTATGATTTTAAGTTAGACAAATTAGACAGTCGGAAGGCCAACTCGCGAAATGATGTAAATTTACGTCATACCATTAAGCAGAACTGCGCACTTCATTGAACTTTACATTGTCGCTGTCGGTATGATAATGTTTTCGCGCCATATTTGGGCAGCTCATTAATATTGATATTCTGGAAAAAATAATTGACCAATCAATGTCAAATATTACGTATCAGTCAAGCACTGCTGGCGGCATCTTTATGATAATTTGAGATCAAGCTGACAGCTACAACACAATCGCCAGAGAGCTCCAAAGTAGCGTCACTGGAATACTGTCGATCGAAAGTGTGGTTTTATTTACAATTTTTGAAACTTGGCAAAAATGGTCTAAAGTGCAAATATCACCAGCCTGCACAATTGACAATGATTGATCCAAAAACCTGAGACCATACTCAGTCAAAAACAGCCGAACCGCAGGTACCAAATCAGTCAAGCCCATTGTAGTGCTAGGTAGGTTCTTACATGTTTATCTTTGTTGCAAGGTCTATTGGGATCTTGAGTAGGTCAATGCCCTTTTTACATACCTTTATTTTTGTTTTGGGATCATAGCTTTGTATCTTTAAGTAGGTTCTGGGTGTTTTTTTTTTTTGGCAAGGTCTTTGCCTTAGTTTTTTGTTCCTGATCGTAAGGCTAGGCCTACTTCATTATTTTTGTTACGGCATCTTTGGGTCTTGATGGGCTTTTTTAAAGGCTTTTCCCCCCTTTTTTCGCAAGGTCTTAGTCTTGGTACGTAGCTTTGTCTTATAAGGTTAGGTATAAGCAGTGAATAATAAGCAGGTAAAAAATACATTTGAAACGAAAAGGTTGAACGAACAACATTGGAATTTGCTGACAAAAGGGTTGAAGTAATGACATTTTGAAATAATGAATAATGAAAAAGTTGCCTCATTATGGGCTGAAAAAATGTGACGGGAAACTCGGAATCAAGTTTCATTAGCCTTATGTCTCTATTGCCAATGTATAATGTGCAATACACCATTTTAAGGTGGATCAGAAGGATGTTTCTGGAAATTAAAAACTGCATTTAGAGGCACTTGATTACATTGAACAAGTAGAGCTTGAGCAAAATTAATGGTTTTTGTTTGAAGGAAATCGGACATATGGTTGCCAAGATATGCTTGATTTTAATTTCTTTGTTTTCTATCATTTTTGCCAATATTTTGATAAGGTTAATGAGCAACATATGTGCTCATTAATATTCATATTTGCCAATATTTTACCAATATCTTATGAATAAATTTATTTTACATAATTTTAACTTGAAACTTTGCCAATGTGTACTTCATTTTGCCTTGCCTGCTTTAATACCACCTTAAGTTTAAATGCATGGACCTTAACTCCTAATTTTTTGCAGTGTTTTATGATAGGTGCAATTTTTGTTTTATCTATTTATGTGTTACATAATTATCTGTATGAAAGGAATTTAATGTGCAATGATTTCATTAAATTATACGCCTATTTGTAACTGTAATTTTTGATGTGTTTATAATTGTAAATTTATAATTTGGCCTCCGGTAGGTATGTTCATAAAATTTAGAAAATTGAAATATTTTCTTGAAAGTGGATTTAAATTAAAGGTGACAAAATTTGCAACAAAATGGTGGTTCAACCAACTTTCTAGGTTAAGTACTTTTAAAGTTAGATCAAAAAGAAGATTTGGCAAAATTGCCAAAAAACCGTATGATCAGGGCCAGATTTTACCATGGTAAGTCTGCAGAATTCAGCAGACTTCTTAAGTGTGTAAGTCTATGGGGAAAATTTTTCATTTCAATATTTATCCCCTTTAAATCCTGTTACTAAATGAAATGAATACAGGGTTGTGTTTGGAAATGACCAATAAACAACATCTACTCAACTAGAAATCATGAAAGTGACGCTCATTAAAGCTAAAATGGTATAAAATTTTGCATTGTTTTCTATGGGAAAATGATCAGTGGCCACTTGTGATGTCATAGGTGGGCAAACAGTTTTTGAAATGAAGGGCGCCATCTCTTGACTCTTGCTGATCTTGCCTACCTCCGGGCCACGACTATGAAATATTAATGAAATCAATCAATCAATCAAAAACCATTTGTTACTCATATGAAGTGGTTGACCCCTCATTTTGAAGGTAGTTTTAACTTTATGGTCCCAGGTTTTAATACCTAAGTTAAATTCAAGTCTTCAAGACAAATTAAAATTTCACAAAACAAATGAAGTTGAAAATTTTGTGAATGTCTCTAAAGAAATTAAATTCACCTTACCTTTTTGACATGCAATTGTTTGGAAGTACCAGTCTTGAATATACCGATGCTTGAAGTGACACCGTGTGGGCATGCTTGGCTTTATTACAAAAAAGAACAGGCTTCCGAATTTGACAACTTTTTGTCAAGCCGCGGCAACCTGCTATGCGAATGGACCCAAAATATGGGCATGCCATCCTCATATGAAAGAAAACTGAACTGCCGTTGTACAAAGATTAATCAGGCATACGTCTTAACTGCTAGAGACGATAAATGAATTGAAACACATTTGGTAATCAGGAAATTATTGTTAAGCTTACTAAAATTAATGTTCAAGCAGACGACATTGACCTTTGAACCTCATGAAATATTATCCTCGTTCATCGTACGTAAAAATAACACGTTTTAGATGATGCAGAATTGTTCTTTAAATATGTTCAAATGTTTTTATAATAATTAGTTGTATCACAAATAGTATTCAAAACACATTCTTTGAAGTTTGTTGAACGAATAAAGAAAGAACAACAACAAAATCAGGGTTTCTTTTTGACCAACTTACGCGCGGTTCAAGGTCAATGAACTTTACCCAGGCATTAATTGCCTTGATGATTTACAACCTTCTTGCTGCAATTTGTGTGGAATATGGTTGTTATATACATAATACATCACCAAATAAAATCATCATTACATCTGCAGATATCTGAGCACATTTTGGCCAAGTTTTATCAAGGTATTTGAAGGAATAAATGTTGAAATCTGCTTCGAAAACTTGCTTCGCTTGCGAACGCTCAGTCGAATGCATGAATGTTGACCAGGCATCATTCAATAATGTCATTGCAGAATCGACGTTTTACTGGCATGACTGAGACTGAGTGTGTGTTATGACAATGTTGAGCAGTACAGTAATAATGTATTAAACATGCAAAGTATAACATTGTAATTGTAAATTATGATAAATTTATGTAAGGGCAGCAGAATACATTATACATTTCAACTTCAAGGCTAGCCCATCAAAAACAAAACATGTCATGATATAAATAGATATCTTGCGCGCAGCGATGACATATCGTCAAAATTCACTTTTGAGTTATCGGCAATTTTGTCTAGAAACACTGATTTTTAGGGTTTTGTATATTTTAGAAACACTGCATTGCTCTAATTATATATTAGATAAATAGAAAGTGAATTATTACTAATAATTTTGAAAACTAGAGATCAACAGCATAATTATTTTTCGAGATATAGAATTTTAAAGCCGAAAACGTTAAATATCGCAGCTTGAAAAAACAATAAAATACATAAGAAATAAAACAATCAATTTTGCTTGCGAAGTTACATTTTCGACCATAACTTTTGAACGGAAGCTCCGATTGTTGTCAAACAAAAAGCAAAAGAAAGGTAATTTTGTCCTTTATCTGAATTTGCAATTTTCATTTTTAGGCCTTTCAAAGGCATATTCCCCCTTAAGGTACCTTTCGATATGACGGGTCACAAATGCAGATGTCCCAAGTTTCTTTTTTCATTTTTTATAAAAGGAAAACTGTCTCTACACATTGTTGGTAGTTTTATCGTTTTTCTATCGATGGCGCGCAGAGTTACGGAGCTTCGAAAACGCACCAGATTGGAAAAAATTGACCTTTGACCCTCACTATCTCGGTGCGCCACAGATATCCCACCAATTTTTTGCTTGAATTTGTTTTTACTTGTTGAGTTCTCACTTATGAATTTGTTTTTACATTGGGATCTTGATGGCGCATAGAGTTATGGCGCTCCGAAAACTGCGTGAGGGCGCTCCAAAAACTTTGTGAGGGCGCACCGCTCTTCATCAATAGTTCAAGTCAGCGTAACACGATACGCCAACGGTATCCCAATTTCGTTTTTTGACATAAGTTACGTACCCAACTAGAGGTTTCAAAATATGTTTAACTTTGGTTGGGATGAGCTTGGCGCACACTTTTACACTTACTGAAAATGTACATATTATTTTGGTGGTTGTTTTTACCCCAAATTTCATTTTTTTTGGGGGGGGGGGGGCAAACCGAAAATGGCAAGAACCTGGGGATTCATAGCATTTTTGTATGATACTGTATCACTGCATTTTTTATAAATTGATCCGATTACTTATGAATCGCCAAGTGGTACATTCTTACAGAGACAAACTGTTAATACCATATAGTGCTTGTAAATTTAGTACAATTATTCCACAGGTCTTTCAAAGATTATTTTGTACACAAACTTAACACAATGTAAGCCTGTTTTATGCATGGTCATTTTCCAGGCAAAAGTTATTTTTCACTCATGTTTATCAATGCTCTCCATCCAAAGTAAACAGGACGATGTAAATTGAAAGAAGCCATTACAGATGAGTAGAAGAGATACCTCGCCAAACAAATATTGCCCACCTGGGGTGTGAAAGAAGGATCAGGTAGTAATTTGTGGTAAAGGAAAGCGAGCAAGAAATCTAGTGAGAAGAGTCGCCTTTCGTTATAATGTGGGGTAATACTACACAGTGGCAGGCGCAGTGGGGTGTGCAAGCCCAGCAACAGTATCAAGAAAATATGGGTAAGATGATACTAATTTATAAGAAAGGAGGTTATCCATATTCAATGAATGCCATGGTTACGAAAATGCCATTTCTATGTATTCCTGCTTATGTATGACTGTAAGCTAGTACATGTATTCACACATTATGTAAGCCATTTAAATGCCCTTTAAGTTTGTCACAGAGTAACTTCAAGGCTTTTAAAAGTCTCTGCCAAAATTCATCGGACAAAATCAGTCACGTGACCACCGTTTTGTAAACAATTGGCCTCTCACTCTGGATGTTTTCCATTGTCTGAAGAATTGTGAAGTTGACTTAAGTTGTTCTAGTCAAATCAGTATGTCCAAAACTTATGAACAATATATTTGAAGGATGGTAAATTAAATGTAAAAGAGTGCATATATGTGTGAATGTAATGGGTAAAATCTGAAAGTACTAATAAAAAGGTAGGTTGAGTAGCTTTTTATGGATAACCTCTGCTTCTAGAAGAAAATAGTTTATTCTTGGGTCAACATAGGTGCAATTTATGATAAGAAATTTACATACAACGTTAAATGCACTGTGCATTGGTTGTTTACAACAACCATTAGATCACTAAATTCACTATCCACGATATGCACCAAGAATACAGAACTTACTAATATGTGTACCGCCGCGGCAAAAGGGTCCAGTTGTCGGCTCGTACATGTTGCTCCTTGTAGCATATCTAATGTATGGTATTTGTATACATCAGATATGCTACAATGAGCAACATGTAGGAGTCGTCAACTGGACCCTTTTGCCGCGGCGGTACACATATACTAGACACACTTTGGCAGGTGAATTTTTAAATTTAAAAACACACATGGCCTCGATTTTAGAAGTATTTAAACATTATTGATAACCTAAATGAAAAATTTTTGATTGAAAACTGGATCACACACCAGCTTTTGGACACTATTATGTGAGTCTCCACGAGGACTCTCCCTGATAGAGTTTGTTTGTATTTTTCTTTAGACTCAGTTCTGCAAGGTTTGTGAAATATTCTAGAGTTTGTATTTGACAGAGTCTTACTGGACTTTGTGCGAGTCTAAATTTGGATCAAGTGGACTCATGAACTCACGCTAAAATTCTAGCCCTGCTATATGTATTTTGAAAAAAAGTTGTCTCCTTTACACTTCTTTATAGAAACTACTAACGCCTAGCCTCTTTTGATTATAGGTACTGACTGGGCAGCCCTAGCACAAGAATGGATCAGACAGCAACAAAATCCTGACAAAGCAGCAGCTCAGTCCAACAACGCCCCACCGCTGCCACCAGAGAATCAGCCACCTCCATTGCCAGTTGATCCTAATAGGCAAGGTGACGCCCCTCCTCTTCCACCTCCAACAAATGGAAAAGGTCAGTACACGTACTCAAGTGGAAAACTTTGTTTAATTAATTTTTTATTCCTTTAATTTTACCTATTTTTTTTTCTGAAATTTAACTTTTCGGGGAGTTTTAGAGGTTACTTTGGAGTTGTTTTGGTTAAGTTTTGTTATGTGGGGCCTTTGTTAAAAAAAAGAGGGGGCAAATGGTTTCAATCTTATTTGGTCATGCAGATGTACAAGACATTAAGCTTTAATAAAGCAATACTATAAAGCGCCCCCTGTCACCCAGGTCTTTTGATTTTTTTAACTTATTGGGTTTATTTTGGGTAGATATTAATACCCTCCAAACGATTTGGCTTAAATATGCTTACTTTTTCTGTTATGCCCATTTGTTGAATTAAATTCGGGATCCCGAAATTAATTCCACATGTATTATATAGGAAAGCACACATGTCCTTTTTATCAATTTGTTGGTGGCAAAACATTTTGTTTGACAAAATACACTTGAAAACGCTTTTAAATAGTCACATTCCTTCATTTTTTGTTGTTTTTACTCTAAACAATTTTTGATCAAAATCTTATAGTATAGCTTTAAGGCTAATTAAAAAAAAGTAAACAAGAATTGCACACTTTACAGGTGTTCGCTGACGACTGTGGCCCACGTAAGCTCAATTCCTACCAGTAAGGTAGCCACCCAGATTTGTAATGCCACTCGGCCTCTGCACACTTTACAGGTGTTCGCTGACCACTGTGGCCCACGTAAGCTCCATTCCACACCAAGCATCATTTCAGGTTCTGCGGCAACCTCTAGGGGCGCTGAACCTTAATCAGCCCATATACACACCATCACTGCCCGGATCAGATCCCTGAGTTTCGTACAGGTTTCCATGAGACATTTAGCAGGTAGTTCCTTGTCCAAGGGAATTTCAAGCACACTCAACTTTTATTTTTTGCACCAGTGGGAATTGAACTTGTGACTTTCCGCATCGCAAGCGAGCGCCTTACCGATTGAGCTAACTTGACTGATTTTAAACATCTGAGGACCCCAACATATATGTATTACTTCTATGTCAAAAAGTAGGACAAATCCAAGATATACTGAATGAAATCAAAGTTTGCTTATTAAAGCTTTCCAAGAAATGTTAAGGTTAAAAAAGTCACCCAAAACTTTGTATAGACAAATTAATGTGCAAAAACATGATTTCTTGTACATTGTAGATCCTGGTGCCCCTCCCCTCCCCTCTGAACCAATGCCTCAAGATGGCGGACAAGCAGGAATGCATTATGACTGGAATTGGCAACAGCCTCCACCACATGGAGGACACTGGCCAGGTATGTAGTACGTAAGGGACTGGCCTAGATTCTTCGCACAAGAATTTTACCATGATTTTGAGGAATAGTGGAGAAAATTGCAATTTTTATTTACTTTAATTTGATTTTTTTTGCCGCCAGTGGCAAAAACTGGTGTGTAAACTGTTTCTATTTTCGAAACCTAAAAAGATTTTGTTTCTGTGCCTGTGATGGGCAAACAACAAATTTTTGATGAAATTCTTTCTCTTTTAATATGTATTAAATTATCTCCAGGAGCTTTGTTTGATCTTTTATCTGGTAAATCCATCTGAGGGACAAATCTAGGATTTAATAGCACAGTAAAGTCACACCACCATAAAACAATTGCAAGTTAATTCTCTCTCAATTTGAGCCATTTCTGTGTAAATTTCTCTACTTTTTTGGATTTTACTGCACTTTTATTAAGCTGTATTTCTAGCATTTCCATAAGTTTTTAATTCTAAGTTTAATCTAGGCTAGTGCCTTTAAGAGGACACATCACATATCGCAACCTACATGAACACCAAAGAAAGTACTGGAAACAGGATTAAATGCACCTTAAAAACCTAGCTAAGTTAGGAGATTGTGCTAAGCTTGGACTGAAGTTGCGAGAGTGTATAGTGATCCATCACCGCATTTTGGTCGCAGCTAAAATTATACTTGATTGCAACGCAATACATATCCTGCCAAATTGTGCATACCCAAGCAATAGCGTTTGACGAGCTCGATAGTTGCAGATCACAGTCAATGTACACTTCCGTTGGCAAAGTACACGTATGTACACCTTATGACAACACATTGGGAAATGGATCAAATAAATAACATGTACAATGTATGGGTTTCACCTGAAGTTCCTCATAATATTTTACCCACATTTTTTTTAAATAAAATGCTGAAGTGAATAATAACCCATGGAGAACAAACTGAAAGACTATCATTTAGCTATTTGGCACTATGATAGTAATCTCCATGGCCTAATCAGTGGTTCACAGCAAGAAGAAGAGAACTGGAGTGTAGGGGCGCTTACTTTGTACATTTGGTTGCACTTGAATGTTTCTCATCTCATATGTTGCTGTTTTTCCCCAGGTATGCCCCCGATACCGCCTATGCCAGGAGGAGCACCCCCAGGTATGATGCCCCCTGTACCTCCAGATGTGAAACCCCAAACCTTTGACTATGGTCACGGGCAACCTCCAGGAGCAGTACAGACCTTTGAACATAACCATGGAGGAGGCCGCGGCCCTCCAGACCCTCGACCACCAGCCCAGACATTTGATCATGGTCATGGTGAAGGCTATGTTGGGCCGCCTGAGAGTTTTGATTATCACCATGGAGGAGACCAATTCAATTATCAGGTAAAAAGTAACAATTTAATAACCAGTAGATTATGAATGAAGTGCACCTTTTTTTAGGTCGCTGTAAGAAAACTAGTTCAATCACTTAACTTCAACTAGAATTGCTGATTTGATTACATGATCAAGGTTATACTGGCCAAAGTATATTATTTAATTTCTCTACCAATGGGATTCAAG
>JXSR01S064334.1:87026-98142 GCA_000969725.1 Ophiothrix spiculata
AATTGGTCTTTGGCACTGTTGCCCAATTTTATTTTTGCCCTTTTGACAACAAATTTCAAACAATTGATTAGGGTGAAATATGATATTTTCCCCACAAAATATCTATAGAGAATGGCATTAGGTGCCCCTGTATGAATTTTTAAGGACAATCCAGGAGGTTGGTTGAATGAAGCTTGGGTGACTCTTTACTTTGTTCTACCATGGGTACACAAGGAGATTGTATTTGGCTGCATATGGTCATTTTGATTTCATATGGCCACTAACAATTCACATGGATTTACTGAAAGAAATAGTTTCTCTTAGCTTTTTCAGCCTAGCCTATTCAGGGAATCTAAAAAGTGAATAAAAGATGGACCCAATGCCAATGTGAACTTTTCTCATTAAACTAATTGCAAAGATGCTGAGTGGTGTAGATTTAAGCTAAGCAGATAGGAAGCGATTTTTGATTCAGTAAATCCATATGACATTGTTTTTGGCCATTTGAAATAAAAATATGCAGCCAAATAAGATCACCTGATAAAAGAAAGGTACACTTAAGTGACTTGAACTATATTTGTTATGCATTTTTTGCAATGATGTCTGTAATTAAGTGAAAACAGCCCTTTATAAAAATAACATGGATTTGCTGCTTTTTCCCATGGTAAAAGAATACTCTGTAAGTGAAAAATATTTTTGGGCTAGTTGTTTCATAAAAATAGATTATAGGGATGTCACCAGCTACTATACTCTGTAAATTATTAATCCTGAAGTATGCAACAAGCAGCCGATTTACGCACAGAAACCAATATGACCATACGGGAAGTAAATTAGTCCATATTTCTCGAATCATAACAACGTACCAAATCTTGCTGAATATTCAAATAAACTATTTTCAATGTTTAAGCAACAAAATTAACCAAAAATAATACCAAAATCATGAAGAATTCATGTGAAAATAAATTAATACACAGTGATTTGGTCCTAATCAATCATAACTAGTCTCTTACACAATACAAATCCACCAGTTCACAATGTTGTAGAATGCAAGGGACCTTTTAACAGAGTCTGATTGCTTGTTGCATATATACTTCAAGGTTTATAGAGTATATTTAGTATCAGCCAAATTCATAGACTTTTCCCGAGTAGCAGTTACAAAGAGAAATCTTTTCATTGCGTCGTGTGCCCTTTGTGGAAACCGATCAGTTCAATCGTCACATCATTCAGCATAAGAACGGCTTAATCACAAGTATGAGTGATTGAGTTGCGTGTGAATTTGAACTCTGGTGCATAAGTCATGTTAAAATGAAAAGATTTTCTTGTCAAATATAATCAACTGGCACAAAGTGGATCAGTCACAATCCTGTAAGTCGGCTTGTCTCAAACTACCGACATCATAGTATTTTCAAACTTAATATAAGCTTATGCTAATGTGTTTTTCTACAAATATCTTCATTGCCAGATCTATCTGTAATTTTAGGTGTGCATAGCATATGATTGTTAAATCTTTGAATAAGTGGCAAGTGAATGCAAATGGCAAAATGTGATTGTGGTAATGTCATTAAAAAAGAGTTTTCAAGGGATGGTTCTAAATAAACAAAATAGTCTATTGGTGAACTCAGGCAAGTCATGATTTCTGAAATTTCCTTTTTAAATTTTTCACATCCAAAAGTTTAGTTTCAAACATATTCATATTCAAACAATGCCTCTCAATTTGCATTCTCTTGATTTTCTAACCAAACTTTGTTTTTATCCCTCATTGGTAATCAAGACAGGGTCATATATGTGTTGTTATCCACTTCATGCATTATGTTTCCATGGTTTCTAATCTGTTATATGTGTATGTGAACTAGCTTCAGCAAATCAGCTAGCCAAGTCCAATGCACTGGCATCTATCGCCGGACTCGGTAAGTACACTACCAAGTTTCCTTTTTGTCTCTTTGTTTGGTAGTTTTAGTACATTCTGTATTTGATACGCATCCCAGTAAATAATAGATAGACTCTAAATACTTTACAATTGTACAAGCAGCAAAATGCTACAATTAAAGCCATCTTTGGCATGCAAGTATATTGTATGTGTGATATAAGTACCACATTTGCTCCATGCAGGCTACTTACCCTGGTAATGTAGATTTCAAGTTCATATAAAATTATCATATGTTTGCAACATAGAAATGGTGTATTTGCTGGATCAAAAAATATACAATGCAATGCATTGTACCTGCATCATCGCCTTTGGGATGTCACATAAATGCAGTATCTCCTTAGCTTTGGGTTTAATATCAATTTGCGCTTATTTGTAAGGTTAAATACCAACAAAATGTTCAAAAATTTGACCCCGGGTCATTACAAGGTCACTGCAATTAGTCTTCAACCTTTGATCCCACATGGAACAAACTTACCAAACTTGCAATATGAATAACCCTTGACCCAGGGTGTGTCCTGGTGGGGAAAGGTCAAGGTCATTCAAGGTTAGAAGTGTTTTTGGACCTGAGGTCATCTAAGGTCTATTCAAGGTCACCACGATAACTCTATACCCTTAATACCACATGGATTTAGCTTGAATTTTGAATGGCCTTGACCAGGGGTGTGTCATGGTGTTTTTAAGTGAATTCAAAGTCAAATATGAACAAGGTAAATGATGCAATAGGCGGTGGATAAAGCAGGCGCAAGACTACTGTTTCGCTAACAATCCTTGTCTTAGTTTATCTGATAAATTTTCAAAAAAAACTATGGTACTGTTTACCCTTAAGGAGAATATTGGAATGCACATTTATTTACACCTTGAGGGTCTGTAAATGCTTTTGTGCAAGGAAGAGTTGATGGCAATATTAACGTAGTTATGGTTTGCTTTCTAGGACTTGCAACGTATGACTCTGACAGCGACTCTGATGAGGAGGACGAAGACGAACCAGACAGTGATGAAGAGCTAGAATCGTCAATAAAACAAAAGAAACACGCCTGGGGAAAGAAAGTAGAGGAAGAAAGAAGGAAGGAAAGAGAGGAAGAAGAACGGCAAAGACGAGCGGAAGAAAAGCGCAAACGAGAGGAAGAGAGGAAACAACGTGAGGAGGAAGAACAGAGGAGACAAGAAGAAAGAGAGAAAAGAAGGCAGGAAAGAAAAGCCAGAGAAAAGGAGAAGCAGGAGAAAGAAGGTATGAAAGGGATACATTTTCAATTGAATATATTGTAGGGTCCAAAAATATTGGTTTTGTTTACATCATCAAGAAAACTAGACATAGAACTACCAAGATTGTGATCTCTTAGTTTTAGCCATTAATTTGTGGATTATTTGTTTCTTGGGATTTTAAATTCATTTCAATACAAGCTTTAAAAGGGCACAAAAGAGCTCGTGTTTGTCACATATGAAGATCAAGGTATTGTGCTTGCAGCATTGTTTGGACTAATTAAAGAAACTCAGCCCATGCGTGACATCAAGATGGCCTATTTGTGGTTTTTTTTGTGATACTGATTACACAAAGTAAAGCTACTTGTCCCATGGATTTTGCATTTAAGAGGTTCCATCGTAATGCATATTATAATGTCTCCATTTTATTCCAGGCGACTCATCTTCCAGTACTTCATCTTCGTCATCGGAATCATCATCTTCATCTGACCAATCAGACTCTGAGTCTGAAGAAAAAGAAAGTCTGTCTCATGAAAAAATAGAGAAAGAAAAGTCCAATATGTCAAACTTATCTTATGATAAAGGGTCCAATAATGGTAGGACTAGTCCCTCGGATTCAGATTCAAAAGTTAAAATTAATAAGCAAGGTAAAAAAGAATCCAGTCAGGAAAGTGAAGAATCTGATGATGATTCAGATGAGGATAGCAGCAGTAGTAGTGAAGAAAGTTCTGAGGAGGCTACTGAATCTGATCACGCATCATCCAAGAAAAAGAGTAGAAAACGGTCTCAAAGTCGTAGTAGGTCACGCAGTAGGCACAGGGATAGGAAAGAGCACAAAAGTAGCAATCATAGGGATAAAAGTGCCGAGCGAGATAAACACGGTGAAAGGAGTAGGCATAGAAGCGATAGGGACTATGATAGGCAAGCGAGTAGAAGCAGCAGGCGATCGCGATCAGATTCTAGGTCAGCTGAAGAGCGCAAAGCAAGCAAAAGGCGTAGTAGTAGGCATTCCATTTCTCCAAGCAGTAAGCGAAGAGAATCACGCGTTAGCAGTCATAGAAGTTCACATAGAAGTCGGAGTCGTTCGCGGCATAGAAGCAGATCGCGTCATAGGAGCTCTAGTCGTGTGCGTGACACGCGTCATAAGAGCCCTTCCTCTAGCAGTCGCAAGAAGAAATCAAAGAACTATGAACGTGAAAGTTCTGTTGAAAGTAGGACTAGTGACTACAATAGGTCCAAAGAGAAATCTGATAAACATAGAAAATCTAGTCGCAAAGAAAAAGATGATCGCGAGTACAGTAGGACTCATTCTAGGGATGATAGTGAAAGAGACAGGAAGTCCAGACATCGAGACGATCGACGAGAATCTGGACGAAGGTCTAGATCTTCATCCCATGAAAGTCACAGGTCTTCCAGAAGAAAAGAAAAGAAACGATCAAGGACTCCCGAGAAAAAGTCATCATCACACAAGAAAAGGAGGCGAGATGAATCGCAATCAAGAGAAAGCTCTGTGGAGAGGTCACATGGTAGCAGGTCTGGTAAGAAGTCCAGTCGCAAACACAAGTCTAGTTCCAGATGACAAGGTGGATATTATTTCTTTGTATTTATCATCCTAATTTTCTATCCAATCAGTGAGCCATTCCCATAAATTGAGCATGCCCGCAAAACATGAAGTTGAAGGTGCTTTTTTATGGTTTACATGAAGTTAAAGGTGCTTTTTTATGGTTTCACAAGATTTACTTTTGAAGTGAATGTATGTGGGATTGACTCTTCAAAATGTTACAATTATAGTCCCACATGGTTATGAATTCAAAAATGTAATTTTAGTGTGCTTTAATTAAAGGAGCTTGGTCCGATTTTTTAAAATTTGGTTTTCAAGGTCATGAAAGAAGACCACTAAAGAGGACTAAGTTTTAAATTTCAGCTGAATTGGTCAAACCGTTTTGATTTTATGGGCCATTTTGTATTTCAGAGTCGCCTAAATGTTACTATGTAAAATTAATTGTGGTTACCATAATTCTCTAAAACGGAACAGAACCCAGCTGTGAAATTTCACATGGCTTATGAGAAAAATATGAGCAATATTTTGGTACCAAAATATCAACAATTTTGAAAACATGTTGAAGCAATCAGACCATGGTCCTTTAAGTGGTTTTATCTTGGATTGCGTACCAAAGTTTAATGCTGTTTGATCCTACTATTTCTCCAACAAAATCATTCCCAAATTCAAAGTCTGTCCTGATCTTGATTAACATAGAATTTTTTTTACAAAAATAGTCAAGATTTGTTTGCTTTCAAAAATACCTGTGCCCAGCAGTTTTATTCAATCATTTTCATGTGTTAAAAACAACTTTTATTAGTAAATAGTGGAGAAGTAATTCATGATTCTCATTTTTTAATGGCAGATTTTGAATCATTCAAAATTCTCTCTGAGATAACATTTTATATACCTGGTCCAAAAAAGCGACTTGTGATTTATCCATATCAAATGTTTACGTATTAGAACTGTTCTAAGAAACCGAACAAGAAGAAAACAGTTACAGAATTTTTGGCACCTTTGGATATGTAATACAGGGAATCCTGAAAATTGATGGTATCAGTTGTCGTATATATGTATATTCCATTCATGGTTGTAATTTTTCGACCATTTATCTTATTTTTCCTTTCTACAGGCTTGGTTGTCTTGTGTCTGGAACCATGATTCGCATCAAATGGTAAATAATGCATCTTAAATTCTAAACAAAGTTCACAATTATCTAAAATAAACAATTCTCTAAATTAATTAATTTCTCTTGGATAATTTGAATATATATGTTTGTAATATTGAATCAATGCAAATATAAAAATCAAATGTTATGTTTTATATCATGGTGTATCAACATTGACGTTTTCCACATTAGAGGAGCTTGGTCCAATTGCTTCAAAGTTTTTTCAAACTTTTTGAGATTTTGGTGTCCAAAAATTATATATGTTGTTCTCATATCATATATGAAATTTCACAACTGAGACAAGTTCCGTTGTGGAGATATCAGTGGAATGTGTTAACAGTGAAGTATTGGGTTTGAGGCGTTGGAGCACAATTAGGCCACAACTTTGTGCGGCTGGCCGCAACCTGGCCACAGTCTTTATTTTTAACATACCGACCGAAGGCTTGATCATGCACCTCCAAATAATTTCAAAACATGTAATGAATATTTTAGAATAATCTTGAGGTGAATAATCAAGCCTACGGTCGCCACTTTGGAAAATCAAGACTGTGGCCAGGTTGCAGCCGACCTCACAAAGTTGTGGCCTAATTGTGCTCTATTGCCCTAGTGATAAGTAGGCCATGGTCTAAATTATTTTCCCGAGGTATCTCAAAACCATGAATATGCCTGAAGCAAAGCTGAGGGCATATTCATTATTTTGAGATCACTGAGGGGAAATAATTTTAACCATGCCCTGAAGAAAAAGATGTCAATAGTCGTTTTATATACTGAATATATAGATTTTTGTCATCTGGTTGGTTAAAAGAACCATTTTTGCACTAAAAACGAAAGGTGAGTCGTGTGCGTATTGCTCATGTTACACCGACGCCGCAAAATATGCTGAGCAGGCCTAGTGAAAAACATGCCCCTGGCCTAGTTAAATCCAAACCCTCACTTTTAACCAATCAGAGGGCAGTATTCTATATATGAGGTATATAATCACCAATATGGCGCACACATTTTCTGATATGGTTGCTGATTCCTGCGAACCCGCTCTTTCTTGTACACTCAGTAGAGTTTGCAATAGGCACATTGCTCACCACAGCAGTACAAAGTCCTTAGGCACGGTTCCCAATTCATGACGGAATGTCTTCCGACATACGAAAGGGCTTGACGCAAGAGCCATGACGAAATGAATTCTGAGTCATGACGCAAAAATATTAGGAAAAAAGGATAGCTAACTTCTTTGAAGTACTCTTTGTAATAGTAGAGGCCCTGGCACAATTTTTCTGCATCATTCAATGCACTATAATACATCTATCTTTGAATCATGACTCAATATATTTCTGCATCATGATGCAAGACAATTGCGTCAAGCCCTTTCGTATGACTCAAAAGTTTTCAGCTACCCCTCTTGTATTCTTGTGCTGTTCACATTCCTGAGGTATACAATGTGTATCGCAATCTCTTATATATGTACGTAATGCTGTATTCATTGTAGCTTTAAGATCCTTTAACACAGCCACAGCTTCTAGACTGAAGAACTGTTTGTAAGTAAATCAAAGTAACCTCTTTCAATGTAACTCTTAAACACGGAAATTGGACATCAACTTCGGTGACCTGAAGTCATGGTGTACATATATCGTTTGACTCCCTGGCTAGAAAACAGGCAACTCGCCATGTGTAGATATATGGCAACTTGCTGCGAGAGTGTAGGAATACTTCAGTATTTTCATGGGTCTTATCCTATCAATATTCAAAAGAGTATATGTCAGAATTGAATGACCAAAAAGTGCTTGTGTATACGTAATGCATATCTTGAATCTATTCCAAGAAATACGCTTGAAGACTGTAGGACTTCATGGCCGGTAATGTTAATCTTTGTCAGGACGAGACTCTTAATATAATTATATGTATACTAAATGCCACTCAGTCTACAAGCTTCGAATGTATGGTATAGACTGATCCAATTTCCGACATTCCTATGCACAAAGGGGCGCAGAGCCAGATCAATATGCATCTCCACAAGCTACTTTGCATTTGGATTGTTACTATACGGGCATCTGATCCTGGTCTGCTACACAGTACTCTGCATGCATAAGTGGTCTATGTGAGATCTGAATCTCGGAGATGCGCATTCATCTGGATCTGTGCTCCGTGTAGATAGCCCCAATATAGGTAGTCCTGATGTCTGTCATTACCATAACCAGGACCATCATTCTACTTGATAAACTGGAATTAGTGCTCAATTATATTTCAAATAATTTCAATATGAACAACAATCCGTTGTATGCATGACAGAATTGGATTCGTAATTTGGGCTTTTATTGACCATCAATTTGTGTCGTATCAAGTTGATTTCCCCTAGTAAAGGTATTCATTAAAGGGACTGGCCTAGATTCTTCCCACTAATTTTTCACCTACATATTTTTTAGATGAATCAATACCGGGAGTTTTCCATGATTTTGAGGAATGTTGGAGAAAATTGCAATTCTTTACCAACTGTATATTTTTTACACGGGCGCAAAAAATGTTGTGAAAGCAGTGTTTCTTATTTTCAAATTTGAAAAAGATCTTGTTTCTACACCTGTGGTGTTTTAACAAATTATTTTTGATGAAATTGTTTCTCTTTTTATATGTATTAAATTATCTCCAGATGCTTTGTTTGATTTTTTATCTGGTAAATCCATCTGAGGTACAAAATTAGGATTTAGGAAACACAGGATAGTCACACCACCATCACATAATGATATATTGTAAATTAATTATCTCTCAATTTGAGCCATTTCTGTGTAATTGGGGTTTTTTTTTTGGTACTTTTTTGGATTTACTTCACTTTAAAGATTTATTTCGAGCATTTCCATAAGTTTTTCATTGTAAGTGGAATCTAGGCTAGTCACTCGTATTTTTAAGTCATTTAAGAGTAGATCACTTTTGTAGTCTGCCAAGAAGGATCATGAATGGGGAGGTGACCTGATGCACTAAAAGCCGCCTCTTCTCAGCACAACATTTTCCTGATTGGGTGTCATTTTCTGTACAAAAAGTTTCCAAAAATAAAATGGCACTTGATATGATTTTGGCAAAACTGGAGGAGTAAATGTTCCGAAACATGTAATCGGAGTTGTTTGTGTTGAAGAGAGTGTCAGTTTTTTCCCGGCAACTTTATGGGAATATTTTTCCAATGAAAATGATGTAACGTGATTAAAACATACTTTTCCATCGAAGATAGCTCTAATGCAGCTCATAGGTTGTAAAGAGTTTTGGAAACTTTTTTTCCAAAATATGATTAACATATTGGTAGCCTTTGTGTTCAAATCTGATAAAGCGGCATGTGCAGTGTTCTTGGGCAAAACACAGATGTAATTTTAATACCAGAATACAACACTAATCCAAGTCCTTGGCAGAAGGAAGTATATTGCAACACCAGTGATGATCACAATGGCTATTTAAAAATCAATGTTGATACTCCCTTTTGTCTGGGCAAGATAGACTTGGATAATTGTTGTAGTATTCTATTGTTAGGTGCAATCTGTCATCCTGTGTGAAATCCAGATGAGAAATCCTACTTGAGTGCATGAGGTGTTTTAAAATCCCGTTAGTGCACAAAATGGCAGCCATAATTATATCTAAAACCATTTTTCTTTGTAGTCAAAAAAACATTTAAATCAAAACTAGTTCCTTGTGCAAAAAGAGGGTTTGCACTATATTGCACCCACCCCTTCAATTATTCAAAATCTTGCTTTCCCAAAGGAATTTTTAAATAAAATTTGGGTTATAATAGCAGATCATGATTATAAATGCATTGCTGGAATAAAAAAGTAGTTTCTATTTGTTTTTTAGGGACAAAACAAAATTTGAACAGCACCATCATTTTACCAGTTTATGCTAATTATCTCAAAACGACACGACCGATTTGAAGTTTTTTACACCAAAACATGCGCAACCCGATCTTGACAATTACTTATAAGACCTTTATTGGGTTATCTTAAGTTTTCATGCTATGCGCAAAAAAAAATCCAGGGTGTAAATCAACCCCAAAATAAATTGAGAGTTCTGCCCATCGCCATAGAGGACTAATCGACAAAGTATCATGTAAAAGGATATTCTGTAGAAATATAGCAGTTAATTCTTGTTGAAACAGCATAGTAATAATTTAAACTACCATGGTTTGTAAATGCTGTCAGCACAGTAATCTTAATGTACAAATTGCCAATATGAGAACCATTGTGAATATGTGTAATATGACTACTGTTTCATTGTGTTACAGACCACCAAAATGTGTAGAATAAAATGTTTTTCACTTAAAATGGCAAGATTTGATGTCTTTTTCTGAGTTAATTGTTTTGTAGAAATCTTCAACTGGACTTGGGGATAGGCTGCCCCATGGAGGTTCTCCCTGTCATGCTCTAGAGAAGAGACCAATGTTGGCCCGTGAACCCCTGGGACGTAAGAAAGTTTTGAAGTTACCGCTTATTTAGCAGTCAAGTTAGCTCAATCGGTAAGGCGCTCGCTTGCGGTGCGATAGGTCCCGAGTTCGAACCCCGCTGGTGCCAAAAGTTGAGTGTGCTTGAAATTCCCTTGGACAAGGAACTAACTGCTAATTGTCTCGTGGAAACCCGTACGAAACTCGGGAGCTGATCTGGGCTGCGATGGTGCGTATGTGGGCTGATCAAGGTTCAGCGCCCCTAGAGGTTGCGGCAGAACCTGAAATGATGCTTGGTGTGGAATGGAGCTTACTTGGGCCACAGTGGTCAGCGAACACCTGTAAAGTGTGCAGAGGCCGAGTGGTATTACAAATCTGGGAGGCATAGCGCACTATAAATCCCCAGTATTTTTTTTTTTTTTTTTTTTTATTAAAGCTGAATTCAAACTCGACACAAACGCAAATGCATCAAGCATGTGTAGATGGCAGTTTTGAGCGCTTCTGATGGATCTACATCAAAACGCAACACCACTTGCGGCAATGCAAATCGAGTTGCGTAAAGCTGAACTTTCCATTGCGCATTCATGTTGTCGGCTGCCGCAGTCCACTTTCGTTTTGAGTGTGAATTCATTTGCAGTACCATTTGAGGTGAAAATGATTGATAACGCAATGCATTGCATTTTAAGTATGAATCGGCTTCAATAATTCATGGTGTTTTGTTCACAAGAGTGGCAGCAACAAACATTGCTATATTATGTATACAAGAATGAAAGTTCATCATCCTTCACTGGCATGTCCAATATTTTTCGGGGTCCGCTCGCCAGTCCGACAACTCGCTAGTCCGAAAGCTCGCTAGTCCGAAGGCTCGTTAGTCCGAAACGTTATTCAATAGGGAAAAAATAA
>JXSR01S064334.1:191569-202540 GCA_000969725.1 Ophiothrix spiculata
AAAAAAAATAAAACAAGCCACTTTTCTCGGACCTTACTTCTGGCTGTGTTGCTGAGAGGTTGACAAGAATTCGTCATTGAAAAATCAATGTGTTATTTTTTATATTAAAAATGAACTCGAAGTTTTAATAGGCAATTCTTGAATCAACATGTTTCTAATTCTAGTAGCGTTCTTACTTTCAGTCTCATTTCTTAACTTGGTAAACACCTTCTTGTTGCCAACATGTACACTGCTTGACGACGGTGTCATCAAATCTGACAGGTCCTTGTCTCGTTTGGTTTGCCAGTCTAAAATCGAACAAAATCCTATACTTACAAAAACTGAAGTGGTTGTCATGGTTGTTATTTCTTCATGAAATAATGTACACAAAACGAACAGACACAGTTGTTGAACTAAATGTTTCTTCACATTCATAAAACGTGCTTTATAGAAACTTCTCATCTTAATAACAAATTATGAATGCACCAACAGGGGCCAAGGGCGTCGGAAGGAAAATAAAAGTGGTGCGGCCCCTGGTAAAAGTGGTGCGGCCTGTGGTCCCTTAGTTACCAAAAATGCTGTGAATAAAGAAACAACTAAGTCCAAGAAGACAATAGTTACTAAAGAACGAATTTTTACAGTACTATTTTTTGGTTTATATTGCTAGGACTATATTAAAACGCTTCAAAATATTCTTTTTTATTTTCTTCTGGCTGAAAAGTGGTGCGGCGAAAGCCCACATGGCCCACACGGTTCGGACGCCTTGAACAGGGCCGTACGAAGAGTTAACTCGGAGGAGCGAGAGGGGTGAAGAAAAGCAAACGCGATTACCACTATTACCGCCACGATAACAGACTGAATTCATGTTTCTTCCCGATATATCAGTTCGGCGGAACTCACAATTCGGATACGTATCTGAATTGAGATACCCCGTATCAAAATTCTGATACCCGTATCTGAATTTGGATTAAAAACAGCTGAAACGGGATATCAGCTTCACCGCGCACCATAGCGGTATGTACAAAAGTCAATAACTTTTGGTAACGATAATCACCATTTGTCATCTAATTCTAACAAACTTTTGGCCAAATTATTTTGCTTTCTGTGATCAGGACATGTTTCGAAGCTGTTCCGCTGGAATTGCATAGATGGAAATGGCATTTTCACAGATACATTAATCATAGATGCAAGAAAGATTTTTTTATATACATGTACTTGCCAGCTTGCGCTATCACTTTAATACCTGCGTAACGACCGGCGTATCAGAATTCGGATACCCCTCCATGTATCAGAATTATGATACGTGGGTATCCAAATTCATATACGTATCCAAATTGTGAGTTCCACCGAACTGATATATACCGGTATATTGGCGGCGCAAGGAATTTTAAAAATGAGGGATTAAACACGGTGGGCAAAAGAAACACGCATGATAAATAATTTTAGGGGGGGGCGAAATGAGCAAATATGGTCGGAGGAAAAATAAATTTTCGACTTAAAATTGACATACTGTTATGGTCAAGGATATTAAAATGATCGAGGCCAAAATCACCTCACGGGTTCTTAAATAAAACATACAAATACATTGCGTTTGATTCAAAATCTAACAAATTACTTAGAGTTTAATAGCACTCCTTTTTAGTTCTGTTCACAACTTTGTTTTAAAATTATGTAATAAACGATCCTAGGATATTTCAAAAGTGTGTAATCC
Organism: Ophiothrix spiculata; assembly: GCA_000969725.1. NCBI lineage: Eukaryota > Metazoa > Echinodermata > Ophiuroidea > Amphilepidida > Ophiotrichidae > Ophiothrix > Ophiothrix spiculata. Next base: position 193,260 of record JXSR01S064334.1, read on the forward strand.
GTATGTAAAAGTCAGAAACTTTACAGTTTCTGGAGCACAAAGATCTTGAATGTGAACTTGCAGTAAAATAAGTCCCAGAATCCAGGTGGCAAATGTATTTATCCGAATCGTTTCTCACAAAATCCAACGGCAATTTCAACACAATAATCCAGCAATAACAGCAATACTCTTCTTGATTTTTTAAATATTTTGTATCAGAAGCTGGAACGCAAATTATCCTCTTGATAAATAAATTAAAAAAAAAAATCAGGTCGTCGTTAATTCTCCAACATATCAATAACTCGATCCAAATCGATTCTCCAATATCTCCAAAATTAACTCCAAAGACAGGCTTTTCTCCATTTATCAATATAACTTCAATTCGACAAATTCCATCCACACACTACAGCGTCAATTTCACTTCTGCCCAAAAATCACTTGGCTTGGAATCATAATTTTTACATTTGTATAAAAATAAAAATTCCCCCATGTTGTCATACAACTTTTAACAAACTGGGAATTTCCCATTTCATTTATACAAACACTTTATGGGACAATATGGGATTCATAAAATACCGGTACTTAAAGATGATCTAATTATGGAAATCCCCATCATCTGTCATCTGATTGGTTCATGCAAACAATTGCCTATTTTTACAGAATGGGAAATTACAGATTGCAAAATAAAATTCACTCAGAAAAAAATCCCTATTCGTGGCAAATAAAGATCTCAATAATCAAGTGTTTTTTTGATTAAATAATTAATTAATCAAATAATTCAGGTTCACATAACAATACAATCTTGAAACTCGCGCGAGTCGTGCGATTATTTACGACATTTTACATTAAAATTATCAATAGCAGGACGTAAGTTTACTCAAAGTAACGGCGGAACAGTAATTTATTTAAATGTAAAAATTTGTTAAAATATTGTCTTGATACTATGATTTTTGACCTGCCATTTCGAGCCGGGGATGGGGAAGTGCCCCAACCACCCACACCCGCTTCGCTTGGTTCTGTGCTTGATGCATGCATTATTCTATGGATAAGACTAAGTGAATTTACATTCATTTCTTTTTCATGTCTTCAAGATGTAGAAAAAAAATGCTGATGTTAAAAAATGAGTCTATACTGAAAATGCGATTAAACATCATCTTGATATTTTAAAAGAAGCTTTCAAAATTTAATTTAAAATTTAATTTTTTCCCAGGTTTGGAGATAATTTGAGTCAAAATCGTGGTAGTTATGAATCAAAATTGAACACCAACAAAGCTTTACAATATCATTACTTGAAAGACTAAAACTGTAAATCCCAGAATTATTTTAAACACACTTCTGTTAAATAGGAAATACTTGGGGAGAATAGACTTTTCAACCCGCTTTAAACTGGTATCCATGTGATACGAACGATAAACAAGTAACATAACCAGAGAAAATTTTCTTAAGGAATCTCAACCCGGCGTAACATTTGCAAAGCGAGGGCATTGAAACTTTATGTAACATTTCTAAAGTCAACATAAGATCATGAATTCCCTCAGCAGGGCTTCGAAATCCGCGGTAACGCGGCCACGCCGGTCCCAGAAAAAAGTTGGAAGTCCGAGAAAAAATCGGTAAGATTAAAAATAATAATATAAAATCAAATAATAACAAATATTTCTGACGACAGATGATTTTTTCTGGCAATATCGAATGATGAAATACAAATAAATGAGCCAATAATGCAAGTTACTGACAAAAACAAGTGATTTTTAGGGCAATTTTACAAAATGTTCATAAATCTCACAGAAAATGCTCATCAACACTAAAAACGTTCCCAGAAAGGTTTGATTTTTTTCTATACCCTGTCCCTCAGTCTGTCGTGAGGTGCGATATTTGCTTTTTCTTTAAAAGAAATTATGCTTTAAATATTGTATCGACCGAGTACTTGATGTTAAGCATTAATATTTAGGACTTTCACCCTTTTCAGATAATATGGGTTTAAAGTCGGCCTTTCAGAAGTCACGTTAAAAACACACAACAATCTCGTGGCCAATATTTGTTCTTGTTTGGCGAGACTTGGATTTTAGAATTCGCTTAATGAGATCGTAACAGGGTAGCTACGCTTTGACTGCCCTGTGACAACCAGGCAAACGAATTTTAATAATAGTATTTATTTAAATCATATTTATACGGTGTGCACATTACAAAATAATCAAATATGCATATAAAATAACATTACATTTTGAACTATAGATCTCATAATATTTGTTCAATTATCTTGGGAGCTTTTTGCGTTTGAAGAACAGTTTAATTGCCCAGATAATGGTACCAAACTTGTTGCAGTAGGTATTACACTTCTAGAAGAAAACTACATTGAACAAGTTGAACTACGAAAAAAAAAAATGAGTTGTTATGTGACATCTCCCCCATATTGGCATGGCCAATTCATGACTTATGATCAGTAATAGAAACGTTCTCATATCGTTAATCAACTTGTAACAAAACGCTTGAACCAACAATGTAGGTAGTTTTGTATCTATGGTAAAAATTAAGGGCTAGATACATTTAAGTTTGTCATTTTTTTGATAATGAAAATGATTACAAAAACGACGAAGTGTATCTAACTCTTTGCAAGATTATTTCGCCAATCCATAAAATTATGAATTTGTTCAGATTCCACATTTAATGCGTTTTCAATATTAAAAATACAAGGACGTAAAAACGTGGAAATAATATTTATATTTATACAACTATGCCCTTGCATGTTAGCACAATGGAGCCGGCAAATGATACAAATCAAGTAGTTGCATCCACCCACTTCATTCTACAAGGTCTGTCTGTTAGTCTTAATCAGAAAACAGACAAATGTATAGAGGGATTACCGGTGTAATGAGACTGAGTGTCTCCCGTAACCAGGAGTCCGGGTCTAATTGAACTACACGGAATAAGTTGCAATCAATGATTTATTGATTGCACATGTACAAGTACGTTACATAGTTGAATACTAGCTAGGACACTCAGTCACACGGACGCTGTATTTCAGTACACCGGTCGTCAGGAAATCGTTACAATCGGTTTGCTACCAACATGACCAAATAGTGCAAGCAGGGCTGGACATTGGTATTTTTCGTACTAGCCAGACGGGCAGGTAACTTTCTAAAGTTACCCGCCCGACAAGAAATTCACCTGCCCGAATTTTAACAATTTAAAAAAGAAAACATCACTAACGTCTAACAAATTCGAAATTTGTTATAAAAGGTGCAAATTTGGGAGTTTTTTCGCACAAAAATCGGAAAATATGTGCGTTTTTTGTAAAAAATTGCTATTATTTTTACCCGCCATGTCACAAATTCTAAATTATATACAATTTAGCAAAATAATCATTTTAAATGCTTTTGTCCTGGTGCTGTCTAGATACTCACATTCTAACTACGGACATAAAGTGCGCCTTCTAGCAGCCATGCTGTGATCTTGATGAAATAGCACGTTAAGGCTACAGTCCCTAAATGGGTGCCATTTTTGCCAACGGCATCTTTACTGCAACTTTTTACCTACTTACACATATCAATTTTTGGCGTACATATGTAATAAAGTCTGTAGTTTATACATGAGACTTTAGTAGTGATTTCATGTCCATTATCAAGGTCAAAATTACGTCAATAAACTACTTCGAAAAATATATACCTTTTTCGCCGAAAACTTAAAATTTTATGATGTTCGAACGATTCGCCTGTTTTCAAATTTTGATAGATTGTAGGCTTCATACTTTTTATTTACAAATAATATTTTATAAATGTGTTGTGTTGATTTTGAATGATAATGTAACAAACCCGCGTTTAAAAAAGAAAACATTACTAACGTCTAACATTTGTTACAAATGGTGCAAATTTGGAAGTTTTTTCACACAAAAATCGGAAAATATGTGCGTTTTTTGTAAAAATATTGCTATTATTTTTACCCGCCATGTCACAAATTCTAAATTATGTACAATTTAGCAAAATAATCATTTTAAATGCTATTACCTAATTTTCCACATACTCTTTTCGGATATTTTATGATTTCATATTTCTTACACTGTTTATTCCACACTCATGCGGGTGCTATTTTTGGAGAGCCGATTCACCTTTCTTGGATGCCATAGCATGAGTCCCATGTTGAATTGACAGACGCTTCGGGTGTACTAAATAAAAAAGGCAGCATCAGATTGAATTCGAGCCCTTATGTAATTATCATTGTCAGCAGAATTGATATTTTCGATTGCTGAAATAGTAAGAAGGCATCCGCAAACACGCTGCAATATCGGTGTGTGTTTTTGTAGCTATAAACTTCGCATCTGAGCTTAATTAAAAAAAAAAAAACACGAATATGTGACGGCTCACCCCGAAAATGATATCAATTTTGATTTTATCATTTCATCTGTTACAACATTTTCTAAGCTTTAAAATGTCACCTTACTTGTTGAAATTGATCAAGGCGATCAAATTTTACAACAGAAAACCTGCTGGAAATGCTTAGAATTTTCTTTATTTTTTGCTGTCTATTTTCAACTGTTTCTCGAAAAGTCTTCTGTCGCAAAGTCCACCCTATCGGGTGAGTCATCACATATAGGGTTACAATATCCATTTAATTCTTAGCTATTCTTATATACCTACCTGCTAATAGAGCGGCTAGAATATTCTTTTTCAATCATTCATCATCTTAACGATTAAAGCAAATTTGGAAAAAGTAGAGCTGTACGGTACCGTTCATAACAACAAACACAGTGTTGCGATTTAAAGGTGAAAGCGGAGAAACGATATGATATCAAACGAAACCGATACGCCAGGTAGCATTAATGAAAAACGATTCCTTCACGGCAATGCTCCCGACGTTCTCTACTTGATGCATACACTAAATGTGATGTGAACACATACTCCATGTAGCTATGGGCGCAGAACCTTTAGGTAACATGTCCACAACCACAAATTGAATCTGACGACATTAATTGCCTCTATTTTTCTATGACAAGAGGAGAGGAAAAAATAATGCAAAGGTAAAGGCGTGCATTGTCATATTCGCCTTTCATTTGCATTTATATATTCATTTGTCTGAAAAAGGTTTGTTATATCTCTCAACGTGACTTCAGACAGGTTGCATATTTAACCCTCGTCTTCAAACACCAAAGCAATTGACCAATGGCATTTAAATAATCTCTTTTACATCCTTTGCGGTCATTTTGATGAACTAAAAATTCGGGTGCACCACTTAAAGTGGGGGTAGATAGGCCGGCAATATTGGATGCAGAAGGAGGGGTAGGGGTTGGTGAGTCCCCCTAAAATTTTAAGTCACTATTGTGAATAATATATGCATGCTATATGAAGCTCTATAACCTTACACAATAATTTGGAATTATCATTTCCCTTACTTATTAGCAAAAAAAATCGATAAAAGTCCAATATTTAGAACTCATACAGCAAAATTTGGTGGCCATTTTCCCCCGAAAATCGTGTTTTTCAGTCCGGATATACTTAATGACGTAACGCCATAGCCGATCTTGGTATTGTTGGCAGTGATTGTTGGATACGGAGGACCAAACTTACCAATTGGAAGAAAAACAAAGTTCATTGGTGTTTGGTTCCAAAAACTTGGGGAGTGGTACATGGGTTTACACGTGTTACAAAAATAGCCTGGTTAGACGAGGGTTAACAAACAAACAAACAAAAACAAACAAACAACCAAACAAACAAACAAACAAACAAACAAACAATTAACAATTAAAGGTCTGGTACACGCCGTTGGTGGTCAAAGGGGGTTGTCTTAAAATATATGTATACACTTTTGTCATAGATAAAATACCTCAAAAGAACCAAAACAAAGGAAAAAATAAAAATCGGACAACATTTCTCAAAGTTGCGGTCAAAACCCGATTTGTTGTGTTTGGCCAAAAATTTCCCGCCCAAAATGCGAAAATTCATTTTCCAATGGAATTTTGCAACTCATATTGGAAGAATGAAAGTAAAAATACATTCCTGAAATATTATTTCAAAAAAGATGTTAGGTTACGGATTTATGGGAAAAATACATTTGAAGAGGTCCCTTAAAAATGCCGATTTATGCTAATTAGCTCGAGATGAGGTGGTTGATTGAATTTTTACCACCAATTGAAGCGTATTGCAAAGTTAAAGAATTACAAGGAAGGGTGAGAAAAAAACCCTTTTGCGATGACCCGATATACAGTGTGTCCGAGAAAAAAGGAAACCGAGATTTACGCCATCTGTCCTTTGACACGGTTGAATGATTTGGAATACTGTTTTGCTTGTTTTCCATATCTTGTGACATGGGAAACAAGATCAACTCCTTTGCTACATCATGTTTTAGAATCATGCTTAACATCAAGCGAATCGACCATGTCCCAAATACACAAATTTATGCAGACACGAACACGGAACCATTAATTAACCGAGTGAGGTTGCGACAACTAACCTTCCTTGGCCATGTTCTTAGAATGCCAGAGGAAGAACCCTATATGACGTACGCCCTTTACACACCTCCCCATGGGAGAAGGAGACCAGGGCTTCTTATTTGTGATGACTCACCCCGAAAGGGGGGGGGGGGGGTGACTTTGAAGATGATATAAATTCTGATTTTTTTCATTTAATCTGTTGCGGCATTTTCTAAGCTAAAAATAACACTTTACTTGTTGAAATTGATCAAGGCGATCACATTTTACAACAGAAAACTTTCTGGAAATTCTTATTATTTTCTTTATTTTTCGTGGCCTGTTTCTTGAAAAGTGTTCTGTCGCAAAGTCCCTCTTTTTCGGGGTGAGTCATCACATTTGTCTTATTTCAAAAGCTGCTTGGTGACAATGATAACATGCTGCAACCATGTGATATGATCGCCTGCTGCGCAGCCGAACGATGATGATGACTGTTTTGCTAGATTAATGCCCATTGCATCCACAAATTTACAGTGGCGTGCCCAGGATTTTTTGAGTGGTGGGGCACAACCATCAGTTTTCCCCGAATGACCAGTGGTGGCGGAAGGTTAACAATTTAGGGGGACGGCTGGCCGGAGGAAAATTGTAACTTTGAAGCGCACGAAAAAATATGTCAATTCAGCTAAAAATTGTTTAAAAATCTTGAAATTTGTACAAAACTTGTCGAATTTTGACTGAATATTGACATAATCCCTGAAAATTCGCGCGAAACGCGCATTTTTTTTTTTGCTTTTTCACATTTACATAATCAAAAACAAAGGGGAATTCAAGGTCTCACTAGCGCACGGAAAATTCTTTAATGATTTTCAAAACATTTAAAAACTATTTTTTTCTCTACTCCCCTTTCTTTTCTAACTTTTTTGTGCCAAGATCACCGAATTGGCCTTTTCCCCCGACTGACTCACCAAACTTGGGGGGGGGGGGGGCACGTGCCCCCGGCCCCTCTTTAGGCACGCCACTGCAAATTTACCATGAATTGTTTGTTTTCTATTTTCCCGAGTATGTTATTTCTTTCTTTTCATGTTTTACTCATGTCATTTTTAGATTTTTGGAACTTGTTGTTCTTTTTTGTATTCTTCCATTATGTCAACTCTAGCTGGAAAAATAAATTATACTACCTCTAGAAAACAAAACTAGAAAACAGTGGCTATTTTATAATTTTATAAATTTTAGTAAGGAGTCAGTTTCAAGCACAAAGTAAACATTACAAGCAATATAACAATGGTTTACAGGATGAACCCAATATATGAAACTTGGAAATTATAGATTCGGCATGTCAATCACATTAAACGTTTTGATTTGTAAAAGAATATTAGATTTACATAAATACCTTTAAAACGCATCATCGTTTACAGAAATGTAAAATTTGCGATTTGAAATATTCAAATTTACTGTATTTCCGGGGTTTATTTTCAGCTTTTGTAAACGTCCATTGGCAATTTTAGGCATTTGGGTGAAATAATATCCAAGAAGGATTTTAATTCATTCAGGAGGAAGTTAAAAGAATCGATAAACTCCTCTAGGCATCTTGTATTGAATTCCAGTGTGACTGTATACATGTTATCTCCATGTTAGCGCGCTTCTTTTTGGGACATCTTCCAGCGTCTTCATCCCATAAGTTAAATCGCGTTTCAAGTAACAGAAATTGATTCGCGAGATACAGGTCGGTTATTTGTCATATAGCATCATGTTTTCAAGTTCTTGTGTTTATATTTATAAGCATGTGTGTATTGTTCACAGACCATTTTGCTAACTTAAAATCAGCTATAATTTCAGTAAATGCCATGGGCTACTCATCTGTATACGTCTTTGGGTTATACCCATAAATCGAAATTTGATCAAAGTTTTATTCGGAAAATGTGGTTATAAGCTTGAACATAACGAATGCATTGAAAGAAGTATATATCTGTTTGTAGGTAAGATCAAATTTCATAAAGGTCTTTTCAATAGAGAAATTAAAATATATCAGTTTTAACTGTAAATAGTAATATTTGAAGCAAATATTAAAATCGCGAGATAAAATGTCCTAGCATACACAGTAAAAAATAATTACTCATATCGTGGTAAAAAGGGAACTCGCGTCTTCTTTGTAAACTTAACCTCTACTAAAATGGTAAACAATTGCCCTGTTTTTGGTAATAAACTACCATCGGCAGTGGTAAAAGTTTACCATGGCTTGCCATGGTTACCATGGTTTACCATGCCGATGGTAGTTTATTACCAAAAACAGGGCAATTGTTTACCATTTTAGTAGAGGTTAAGTTTACAAAGAAGACGCGAGTTCCCTTTTTACCACGATATGAGTAATTATTTTTTACTGTGTATTTTTTAGTTTGTCATGAATTTATACCTACATGTATTTTAGCTTTAGGTATCCTTTGTATATGTACAATTGTCTTTCCTTTGCAAAGTTTATCTAAATAATTACAGGCGTCTGGATATACCCTTTGAAAACAGTCTTTGGCACTGCGACATTTATGTATTATTGATATTCGTTGGTTTCCTTGGATCCGATGAAAATCGGATTTTAAGCTGTTTATACCATTTTGTTTTAGTTTTCCGTTGTTTTCAATTGCACAAGTACACCTGTAACATACTATTACCGACGATACGACAGCTGCACAATGCCTTTACAATGAATGTATAGAGCTACGAAAAAGATAATTATTTATACATTTTCCTATAATAAATATCCTGCGCGCTGAAATGTTAGAGCAATAGTAATTTTACGCATTTGACCAACTATCGACGTTTGATGCATGATACATACTAGTACTCCAAATCCGATACCTTTAATGTATATTCGATGTAAGAAACTTTGTGTACATTTTTGTTACTATTATTT
>JXSR01S064335.1:2526-12802 GCA_000969725.1 Ophiothrix spiculata
TAACTCGCCGCTTGTCCTAACCGTAACTCGCCGCTTGTCCTAACTGTAACTCACCCATAACTCGCCGCCTCATAACTCGCCGATTACCCACTCCCTAATCACACGTACTAGTAATGACTACTCATGAACGAGTGAGTCAAATTAGCAGTTGTGTTCACACATGGACACGACTTGCCAGTTAAATTAGTAGCGCAACACTTGTAGTCACGAGCAAGACACTTTCTATAATTGCGTTCACACTTGTAATTTGTTTACCAGTGAGAATATTGTCATGACCAAATTCTCATGTGTGAACATGTCCTTATGTGACTCTAAGGTGTTTCTCCAGCAACCAGGTACTGAGGCACTGGAGGAAAACTTGTTATGATATTGTGGGGGATATGTGCAGTACAGACACCCCTGCTGGTGGGAACTGGTTACGCTGGCCAATGGCTTCATGCAATCATTTGGGTTGGTCTAAACATGAACTTCTAATGGTATTAGGGTTGGGACTTAGGGGTGCACCATTAGATTTCCAGGGGGAGCAGGAAACTTTTTGAGAAAAAAAAATTCCCCCTTAATAGGCAGAAGAAAAAAAATCCCCCCTGAACATGGAATAGGGGAAAAAACAGTAATTTCTTTAAAAACAAAATCGCCCCCAAACAGGGCACGGAAAAATAAATCAACCCGAACCCAAATTCCTGCTCCTCTAATCTAATGATGCGTCCCTTAGTTGGTGTCATGGTGCCTGAAGATGCCCGGTACTGGCGGCAACGACTGGGGGAAGTCTGTGGAAATTGGTGGGGAATTTGTCAGCCTAGACAGAACGAATATGATCAAGTTCCAGTGCCCAGGTACCCGGGGCCAAAGAAATGACTGACAGGCACATTATTGTAATAATAATGCCAATTATAAATTTAATGATTAAATCCTATGATATGGTCATTGAGCACGAAAACTAAAGCGGAAAAGCTGTCAAGAGGGTGAAAAAATGTGAAAGACAGTAGGTCTGTTCAAGAATCGTAATTAATCAATGCAATTTATGTGGTGAAAAAAATAAGGAAAATAAATGGTAAATTGAAGAAAATTCATGAACTCTGGGTATGAAATAACCATTTTCCCAGATTTATCAGTCACAAGAGTGAAATAGATGCAACCATAAAACAGGAAATCTGCACTTTTCAGTTGTAGGAACACAATAAGAACAGCTTGAACTTAAATATGATCATTGGCTATAAAACATATGAGCCTATAGTATTAATAGTAGGATCATATACCCTATTACTAGTAGTAGTTGAATTTCCTGGTCTATGATGGATAGAGCTTTAGCTCATTACTGGCACCAATTACCTGTAATAGTGCTGCATGTACAATATTTAGTATCTATATCAGAGAAGAATTTCTTTGTGTGTTCAGTTTTAAGTATACTCAATAACATGTATTTCTCTATAAAGTGCAAATGAAATTTTTCTTTGGCAGAGTAAGGCATTTGAGATAGTGTAAGCCATTGACCCCATTGGACCTACTAATTCCACACAATATCTCTCATCCAGGCCTGTATTTGCATGCCATTGAGGTCTTGAATTGATGGTTACAATGTTGTCCTGATTTAAATTAGGAGAATTTTTTACATCCATACTGGCTGTTTGTTGACATCAAAGACAAAATAAAAATCTGTAGGCCCTATATAAGTCTGACTCCAGTTCATTTATAATTTTATTTTTGTCACAAACACTTTGATTAAGAGTTTAGAACTCAAAATATGATTCAGTGTTGATAATGATGATAAACTGATAATCAAATTAAACATAAAAACACTTTGCTAGCTATACAAAGGGCTCAGTGCTCAAATTTACACTTGCGCCAAGAAATAACTATATATGTGCCAGTACTAAGGTGTAAAATTGAGCACTGAGCCCTCTAAATAGCTAGCAAAGTGTTATGTTTAATTTGATTATCTGTACTTAGTCTGTGCCACAGACTAGACTCTGTGGGGCAATGTTTCTGTTATAGCCTATGGTACAAGAGCTAGGAAATTTGGTGCAACAGGTTTCTGAAATTGTGTGAAAAAAGATGTTTTTTACTCATTGCTTTATTCATCTTTGCCAAAAATGTGTCAAAAACCTAAAAAAATGAGCGAAAACTGGTTGGGGTTAGTTATGATAGGGATGGCCACTGAAATTTAAAACGGCACTTATAAATATAATAAAGTACAAATAGGGACCCACCCTTGTACCAAATCTCCCAAACTTTGAAGTCAAACTTATAATAAAAATGTGTGCTATTTTTAGCACACATTTTTCAAGTTTTTGTGAAACAGTGCCAAAATAGTCCCCATTTGGTGCAATTTTTTGGAAAGTTTTGAAATATTTAAACCATATTTCTTTTACATTTATATTTGTATTCAATCGTAAAGAAACATTTGCTTTGTTTTGGGGTAAAAAATCTTAGAAATTAATGTTTTGATGCGCTTTGTAATTTTCACAGGGGCCCTCACCAGCACTAATAGTGGAGTACCACGGTCTATACACCCAACGGGTCTCGTTCAACTGTTCAATGCTACAAAAAATTAGCCATCAAAATCACCTTGATAAACTATTTTAATAATTATCATAGCATAATAAACCTGTTAAAAGTGTGTCTGATTAATTATGTCTCAAAAACAAAGCCAAACTATCCTGCTATTTTATGAACGTCTCTTTTGCCATCATAAGAATTTGCCAAATAAGACAATATTGGTACCAGTAACACATTGCCTCATTTGTGTAACATAATATAAAGCGTGTTTTAGATTTGCCGGGATTAAGTAACATAGGATCCAATGCTGTCAAAAGGTTTTGTTCATTACAATCTAATACTTTCAGCATACCAACACAACACCAGCGATAAATCTAGACTCCCACTAACGTCTCCAAAATCGACCATTTAATCTACATGGGTAGCAGGTTGATTTAATGGCTTTGCAGCACGGGGAAACATTTAATCAAAATAACCGCTAATAGCGTACTTAATGCATGAGCAATCGAATCGATTATATCTATTGATGACTTTGCAGATAATTCAACTGGGGTGGGGTAGTTATAAATGCAGGTATGCCTACATTGAAACTCAATCATGATAAAATGGCAACATTAGCTATTACTAACAATAGTATGATTCAGTATTGAAAACAATGGTAGGTCTAATTTTGGAGCGAGATAACTGATGCCGCTCCGAAGTGAAAGTGTCCCACTCAGGAAAGAGAGGCGTTTGTAAAGATAGCAGTGTACTTTTGTTTTGTTTTATGTTGTTATTAATCAGACACAATTTTAGTAGGCTAATTACATTATGATAATTATTTAAATATTTTATCATAGTGATTTTGGTGGCTAATTTTTTGTAGCAATATGAGTTGAACGAGCCCCGTTGGGTGTATAGATCGTGGCACTCCACTATAAACATGATTAAGGATCCATATGATATATTCCACAGCTTCTTTCTATTTCAAATTCTCAGTATCGTAAAAAGATCAATAGTTGACACACATACACATAAATCAGACCTGTTTTCTTGTGAGCATCTTCGCAACCTATATTGCTCAAGAAACACCCTACATAAACACAGACGGTGAGCATGTTAAAATTCATGACTACATTGATCAGTGAACAGATGTGTGCTGAATATCAATGAGTCATGAGCAGTTCAATCTGGACACTTGATTTTTAGCACACAGTCACAGATTCTTACGACATGTTTTCAAAATATACACAGTCAAAGATGTATGGGTATGGTTGTATGTAGCGGACGACTAGCCATATTATTCCCTTTTACTAATGTTTAATGAACAGGTATTACTGGGAAGGCCAATAAAGTAACAAGTCTGTTTTTTGACATGTATATTCCTAAATCAATGTTGAGATTGCTCTATAAATAATAATAGATCTTAAATAACAAGCATGTATGTAAAAAGTTTGTCAATAAATACAAAAAGCCCACAAACCTAAATAAAACTTCTTGAAAAATAAATCAATTTTTAGACAAAAAAGTGAACCATTTTAACAAAACTACTAAAATACACTGAAACTTGTTTCTAGTGTTGATAAAAATTGACATGCATTAAGTTCTTTTAAAATGGTGTAGGCTCCTAACTGGCTCCTATTACTTTTAACTAATTGACCTTGGCCTCAGAAATGCATTTTTTGAGGCTTAACCCTCAGGTTGTTTCTTGTTTTCTCTTCAGAGACAATAAATATGCAACTCTGGAGTTGAGGCTATTATGGAAGTATACATAAGACATAGAAAATACATACCAATACACAGATTTTGGGTTTCCAAACCGGAAATCAATTGAGCCCGAAATTTAATCCCATAATGCACTGATAAAGCATAACGATGTACCCAAATAGGCGTTAATGGATGCGCACCACCAGCCATCCCAAAGATCAATTCAAATTACCCGCTGTCATGAATATGGATTGCAGGAGCTAATGTCACGGCTAATCAGATTTACAGGTAAAATTATGTTTGGGCTAAAGTTCTGGTACAGATTAACTTCCTGTTGGAAACCCTAAATCCACATATTAATGTTACATTTTATGCCTCATTTTAAACACTAAAACGAATTTGGAAGTGCAATTTTGGACTTTTAATCAGAATAAATATCCTGGGCTACAGGGCTTAAAATTGTATGCTATAGCAGATCCCTAATAGTATACAAGAGCAGTGCCATGCTGATTGAAAGAACTATTTATAGAGTGGTTCATAAAAGCTCATAAATAAACATAACATTGACAAAGTCCCTTCAAACAAGTTATCTCTTGGCAAGCTACAGTGAATCAACAGTATGCTTTAATCGAATGAAGGCTTTGTTTAGGTAAAACTATCTGTATTTATTGATCACCTCTAAACAGAAAATGGTATCAAATTCAGAACGGGAAAGAAATTCTAAGACAGTATTTGAATGAGTCATGCCATTTTTGACCAGGTTGAACTTCTCCCCAAATCATTTCATATAATCAGATAACCCTCCGGAGATTTGGACCACAGCTATTTATAACACATGCTGATTTCATTCATGAAGCCAGGTATTTAATGGGATCCCAGCTTGTTAAGCAAAAGTTAATCAACCTTAAACCTGCTTAAGGGAGTTACTCAGTTATACCTACAAGGTAGTGTATAGAGTTATTAGAAATACCTCCCTGAGGATGTTTGAGCTGAAATAAAAAAGACGAAAATCAGACTCAATTAGTTCTGCTCTTCTCAACAACTGTAGTGTATGTAAATTGCCCATACAAGTAGCTACAATAGTGCACATTATGAAAAATAAACGTGATAGAGCAAATGATACCAGTTTTGGATGCTGTCTTCACTTGAAAATTTGACACCCAACAATTTTCAAACAGCCAAATTTTGCTTAAATTTGTAAACTTTCCCATTAAATTTGTGCTATTCGGCACACATTTTCAGAGCTTTTTCTGAAGGAGCATGTTTTGGAATTTTTTGAAAAAGTTACCCTTTAAAAGGACCATCGTTTGCACAGTACATCAACAGGCTAGTGTACTATCATTATCATTGGAACTTCATACTTTTTGTAATCTCATATTTTGGGAGAGTTGGGGCGGGTACAAGGGCAATTACTTTGTCAAAATAAAATTAGGAAAATGTTATACAGTTTCTTTTTTATGGGCCAAACAAATTTGAACAGCGCCCTCAAAAATCACTCTATGCTGATTAGCACGAAAAAGACTGGATTGATTTGAATTTTTTTGCCACTGAGGGACCCGCTGCGTTAATTTTGACAATCACTTGGAGCGGCGATGTAATTTTTTTTTGCATTTTCATGCTGTGCGCAAAAACCTGTTGTTGGAAACCCTCCCCCTTGGTCACTTAAGTGTTAAAGCTCTATGATTTTTAATTACTTGAAGTGTGTATTATAGGGATTACTTGTTAATGAGATTAATTACAAGTGTTAATTGAATTAATGAGTATACAAATGCAAATGACCTGTTAGTCTGATTATAGACAGGTCAGTGGCTTCATTGAAACTTTGTTTTTTGTTTAAATCATTTATTTCAGTTGATTTCACTGCATCAACTTTAAGTTGATTCCTTTTATTTGTTTGATTAATTTTGGGTCAACTTGTCACTGGTTGATTTCACATTTATGGAATGTACTACTTTCTGCCCTGCTTTCAGTATACAGTATGTGTAGGGCCAAACCATACTTTATTTTGTTACCCCTGTACCAAATACTTTTTTATGGGCTACCAAATAAATATTTGGTGCAATAAATCCTGTGTTAAATTAATTCCAGTGTATTTTACTCTCTTTTTAATGAATGATGCTCGGTAATAAAAATCACTAAATATTAGTCCAATCCCAGGACCATTGTTTTTTCTGTTATATGCACATCATAATTTTAATACCACACTGACTAGGAAGCCAAAGTTTCAGATGTTTGTGTATTTCCATTCAGAGGGAATAACATCAAAATATGCTAGGTACTTTGCGTGAATAAAGTAGATGATGAGCATATGAGTGAAAAGAAATGGAATTTGAATTTTGATAACCTATTTTTCAAATTATATCATCATCTGTTTTTAGACTAAGTAACTTAAGATCTTAATACATATAGTAGATATGAATAATAAAGTAGAGAGAAAATGATTTTAGAAAACTGCCTTGTAGTATATAAAATCATAATTTGATTTAATGAGCAAATACAGGGACTTCTGTTTGAGGGGAGTGAGCTCTACTGAGCCACCCTGCTCCCCTCAAATGTTTTATGAGAGCTCAATTAATAGAGCGCCTTGCAGATGGTTAAAACATCTAAATCTACAGATAGCTCCCTAAATGCTCCCCTAAAGAACTTCAGGAGAGCTTTTAATAGAGCCCCTGCAAATTTCAATTTTAATTTTGTGACCCATTGGTGCAAGTGCCAATGAGAATCTAGAACTTACTGTTGTCAAGCTTTCGCTCATATTCACTTCTGTTTTTATAAGACATCAGACCCATTCACCTCTCATAACATGAATCTTTGGGTGGAAGTTCAAGACCAAATAGGAGTATTAGTGAAGGCTTGAGGAGAATAGATTTAAGGCTCCCTTTGACGCTTACGTAAAACAATGCATGAACCAAAGCTCATACTGATTCATCATTTCAGTTTGGATTAAAAGCTCAAATAACCTGAACTTTGTGTTTTGTATCCTGTCTGTGTTCGGGTTTCAGTTATGTTATGACTAGAACCAATCAGCATGTGGACCCAATGTGGACTTTACTATTAAAGCTTGCCATGAATCATCCAACTGAAATTGGTTAAATTATGGATTTCAAATTTAATAGAGGAATATATAGCTTTTAATGTTTGGATGATTCAGCAGTGATTGGGTCCTATCAGCAGAGATCAATGAACTGTTTTCTGGGTCAGGTCACATTTTGAACACTTAATTTGCTGTTTTACATGTGTTCAGGCCTGCATGTGTTGTAAGTTACAGTAGAGGATATCTAGCTGGTGAATGGACAGGCATAGTGTTGGCTTGTAAAAGGTAGGTTGACTTAAAAATATCATGGTTTGTGAAGAGGAACATTTGGAGCTCTGGATTTTAGAACATAGGGATTGTTTATATCTGGAATAAAAAATTTGTAGCTGTAACTGTAGCACAAATTGGCATTGGATGAAGACGCAGAACCTAGTATATGGCGCAAGTAAAGCACAGCTGTAAAATGTTCTGCAATTTTGTATATATATAGGCCTATATTTTTTTGTATCACCATTGCATGAAATTTTTTAAAAACAGGACTTTGTTTTTAATGTGAATGTTTACATTTTTATTAGGTTGTTGATTATTTTTTCCATCAAATTGTTTGTTTGTTAATACATACGCCTTATTTGATCAGAATTCATATAAAATTCAAGATAAATATATATTTTGTCAGTTCTATCATTTTATTGTCCTTTTGATGCCCTTTCCCCAACCTGGTTTGCTCAGTCAGACAGTCTGAAAACTTGTATTGAGCCTCTAGCAAATATTTGATGAGACCTAACTCCCTGGGAAGATCAGAAATAGAAGAGATGTCTTTGATTTCATTGAGCGTCTCCTAAGGGGTAGGGAAAGTAATTGACGATATGGTCAAGTGATAAGTAGTCCAGACTCTTGACAGACCTACAAAGTATAAATTGTGGATTTGGATATGGATATTATGGATTATTTATTACCAATTCATGTTCATTTTCTTAGATAGATTGTGAATCTCTATCTGGATATGGAGTGAATGAATTGGCCATTATATCATGTTTGTTCTAGGCAGCTAGAAACCCACAAAATTGGATTGTTATAAAAAAAGATGCTACTTGTTTCTGGAAGTTCGATTAATAGTAGGGATATCAACGAGAAAAATAAAGTTTCTATTCCATTCGTTTTTATCACACATTTGAATTGTACTCAGTTTCCAAAGTAAAATGACACCAAGATCACCTCTGGGGGTTCAAACGGTTCCGGAGATATATATATTTTTGTCCGGAAATGTTGACGCCATTTGTGCCACAAATAAGGGTAAATCACGGAAAATGACAATATAAGGAATCTAAGGGCGTGCAAAAATAACAACCAAACAAAGAAATGTATTTTTTTCAAATAGATTACTCTACTAGACTAGTGCCTGACAATAGCTAAAGCTCAAAAGAAGTTCCATATGGCGCTGTATATTGAAAATATCGGTCCAAGCTTGACGTTGTTCGTTCTATCTCAGCCAATTTTGGACCATTTCGCGCGTTTTTATTTTCGCGCATTAAACATTGTCCGAGTATAGAATTCCATTTGCAACAACTCCACATTAATTTCCGGGGTACATTTATTTTCACGCTAATCTCATTTTGCGCGAAAAGCGCGAAAATAAATGTAGCGCGAAAAATGCCACTTATACAGTAATGTGATGGTGGATTTGTAGTGTGAATAGTATCACCGAAAAAACAAAGGTCCTATGGATCAGACTTGTTTCTGGTTAATGCAGGAGATGCTAGGCAAATGCAAACCCACACCAAAGATACTGAGGAAATATTAATCATACAAATTACAATCACTCCAAACTGCACAGATCAATTTGCCAAACTACTTTCTGAAATTCATATTTGCTTCGTCTAGAAGAAAAACATACGACATTGCTAGACAGAGTTCTAACTTTGTTCTAGACAGCAAGTTATTTTTGTATCTCTATTATGTGTCATTGTTAAAATCCAATGACAGTACTATGTCACCTCAGATAGCATGATTTGAGTAAATTGTGAACTCGGCAGGCTAGCAATGACTACTACATTGTATGTATATTGCCTAACACAAAAGAGCTTTGTAATTGCTGTCGCCCACAGACACTCTCACTACATGTGGTGTTTCTAAAAGGATTTGTTTCATCTAGACTGCATATATACATAAGTCATATTTTACATATTTTGTTACTAACACACATATGTATTTATTTGGTTTAATTGGCTAGTTGATAAGAAAAAGGATACATGTATTTCGTTTTAATCATTGACTCAAGGATCATGATTGAAGAAGAAAAAACATGCTTATTGTATTTTGTAATGTGGTTACACAAGAGGAATAGATATATTAGATGAACTTCAACAGGTTGTTATTTCAAACTGTTTTGAAGTAGATGCAAAAATGATCACTCACCAGTCACTTTAGCAACCAGCTCAGTCGGATTTTGTTCACAATGTGTAATGCATGTATGAATTTGTCTGTTTATCAGTGGCCCTGACTGTATCTTTCCAGATATCTCATGGAGCAAAATGATTTCTCTTAAGTTTCATACTGAGAGCGATCTTCAGACAACAGAATTGTCTCAAGATTGTGCAGATGTTTAATATTGTAAGACTTTTTAGATTTGCTAATCCGATATTTTTGTTTGTTTGTATTTTACACAGGAATATGTCAAGAATGATGACCATAACTCAACCACTTGAACAGTGATCTTAGCTGTACTAGCTGTGTCTGAAGCACTGTGCTGAACAAACCACTCAAGATGGGTAACTTGGTATCTACCTCATACAAAACCAAAGAACCAGCTCCAACCTATCTACCATCCGATACCACACCGGACCAGAAACGCAAAAACGGCAAAGGATGGGGCCATAATGATGATCCGGGTTATCCACCCGATAGTCCTGGATATGACAAAGATCTGGAATGGGACGGCTTACAGATGGGCATGAATGAGCACGGAAGTTACATGGTGTTAGATAGAGATGAGCCACAGGTTGTGTGTAAACCACCTGGAACTCCAAACCACCTTCAAGAACCAAGTTTTTGTAACCGTTG
>JXSR01S064335.1:14633-26271 GCA_000969725.1 Ophiothrix spiculata
CCATTTTTGTGAGTATGTTTCTTTCAGATCATAAAGCCATAACCCGTAATTGTGATATGTATTATCTTGCTTAACTGTGTAAATCCCATTGGAATGGAAAAAAAAAAAGACGTACTTACAAAATTGGTCATATCTTTTTTATTTTTCATTCGATTACTATCATTTTTACTGCATTTGAAAGCTTATTAAATCTGCTTTACTACAATGACAGAAAATGTATGAATTAGTGCTTTTATCAAGGTCAAAATAAGTTTTAATCCGTGCACAATTTTTTTTGATACACGTGGTAATGCAGAATTTATACTCAACTCAACTCAATGCTAACAGATTCCAGTGGCAGACAAAATGTAATGAATATCCAGCTTCTCTCAATTAAGTTTGCACCGGGAGTTTGTGATGGTGCAAGTGGAGTTGCATTTTGATATTGATATAAACTATCTTTACTCATGATTGGTGTGTTGAGTGTGCATTAATATGATCTACACAAGACATAAGTTCCTTGAAAGTTTTAATGCTATGTGCTTATGTTTGTCGTGGCAATCAGCTCTCAGCTTTGATGAGGCAACTCTTTTATTATTCATTATTTCTAGACATTTCATGTTTACTTTTGAAGGAAGTAAATCACGGGGTAACCTATGAACCTTTGTATCTCTATATTTCTTGAGGTGCAGTTGTTGACTTGTTTTATATCTATTATGTTTCTAAGAAGTAGTAAGTTTGGCTGCAGTTGCAATAATTTTACTTTCAATAAACACTCATAAAATAACGAAAAACTTATTAAAAAAAAATGAAGTGATGCAATGTTGGGGATTTTAGCCTTGGCAAAGCAGGCAAAAATGTGACACAGGTAGGAAATAGGAAACAAAATTAACTTTCAAGGGTCTGAATAAAGTGAATTGCAATCCTAGGCAAGATTGAGTGGGTAGTTAGGTCACAGACAGAAGTTTGCCTTGTTGAACTTGCCCTGAATACACTCTCAATCAAAGCTTTCAAATGCCAGTCACCATGAATGATAAAAATATCATACAGTGTCTGTAGCAAATCATGTGTGAAATGACTAGGAAGTAGTAGGCTTAAGCTTGTCATCATTACAAGCAGAGCTTGTCCATGTTTGTGAGGAAACCTCAACTTTGTTGCATGTATGTAAAGTAAGAGGTGCTAGAAATAGAGGAGAGCTGAATCATATCCAGGTGTTAGCTAGCTCTGCTGGAGTCTATTTTCCCCCTATTAACCCATTAACCCTAACTGTGCTAAAGCTCACTAAAGCTCACTGTCAAAAATCACCAAAATGCGATATAAGATATTCGCTATACGATATGTGCTCCCGGGAGAGATACTCATATTTGAAATTGACAGGGATTATGCTCATCACTAAACATGAATGCCTCCCTAGGAGCATATAGCGAATAACGTATACCGGTACCATATTAAAACTTATTGGCAATTAGGCCTATAACGATGAGATCATTTGTGCTAGTTTGTACTGTGCTCTTTACATGAAGGGAACATTTGTTTTAAGGCAGTTTGTGACTTTAAGTTTTACTTTAAATTTTGAGGAAAACCCTAATGAAGTACATCAACTGGAAAGAATTTAATTGAACAATTCCAGCAGGGCCACTCTTTAGGAAGCATATAATGTTGTGTTGCATTTGTGACATATCAAAGAAGAACATTTTGCTCTACATAGTGCATGTTGTCCAACCAACCAACCGTTGAACCAAGAATTTTGGAGGAAAAGTCTAAATAACCAGATATTAATATTCCACTCTTTCTTATCCTCAGGTATGCTGATTGTAGGCTTTCTGCTCAAGAACATTCCACACATAAACTTTGCAGTAGATATCTCTCCAACCTGGTCTTCAGCCCTACGTAATATAGCCCTAGTTGTCATCTTAGTCAAAGCAGGCATCGGTATCAATGCGTCAGCACTCAAAAGGCTCAGCGGGGTGTGCTTTAGACTAACTGTGTTCCCTTGTACGTTAGAGGCATGTCTAGTTGCAGCTCTGGGTTATGCTACCCTAAATTTCACGTGGGATTGGGCTTTCATGTTAGGGTAAGTAAAGGCATCAGCATTTAAAGACACCAGTAGTGGAAGCTTTAGACTGTGTTGCCTTGTATGTTTGAGGCATGTCTAGTTGTAACTACGGGTTATGCTACCCTAAATTTCACGTGGGATTGGGCTTTCATGTTAGGGTGAGTATAAGGCATCAGCACTAAGAGGGTTGACTAGTTGCAGCTTTGGGTTATGCTACCCTAAATTTCACTTGGGATTGGGCTTTCATGTTAGGGTGAGTATAAGGCATCAGGGTTGAGAGATAAGTAGCATTTTTTAGACTCACTGTGTTCCCTTGTACGTTAGAGGTATGTCTTGTTGCAGCTCTGGGTTTGCAACCTAAATTTCACTTGGGATTGCGCTTTTGTGTCATGGGGAGTATAAGGCATCAGCGTTAAAAATACATAAATGGTGTCAGCTTTAGACTGACTGTAGCCCTTAGTACAATGTAAAATAGTGTCAAGTCTAGCTGCAGCATTAACTTTCACATGGGTTGGGCTTTCAGAGATAATGTTGTAAAAACGAACATAAAGTGAGCTGAACCTATTTTTAATATCCATATCAGATAGCTAGCTTTTGAAGAGTATTGTTAACCATATGCTCTGGAAGCTTATTGAAATATAAAAATCTTCCCCCAGGAAACTAATAAGTTCTGCTCATGTTTACCATCCTAAAAAGTAAATATGAGCTCATTCAAATCACCTTTACAGTAAAGTTTGAGTTTGAGCTCATTTAACAATTCATACGTATCATACTAGAGTAGTTAAACATATAGCGTCATTTAGAGTCAGTTTATGTGACATTTTTGGAAAGAAAACAGCATGACAGTACCACCTTTAAATTGAAATTGAAATAATTCTAACTCCTTTTTCATTTCAAATTGAATTCTTAAAATGGAAGAACACTATTGCAACAATTTATGTCACATACTATTTTTACTGTAAAATAGGTTATTTAATCTACTGATAATTCCAAACAGTAAATCTTATCTACCAAGGATGAACAGAACTACCTATTTAGATACAAGGCCCAATTGATACTTTCACAGGCTGCCAAACACTTGGCGTAAGTCTTTTTAAAATTAATTACAATGAAATTCTAATCATAATGGAGGCTTGGTGATAAAAACAACCTAATATTTAAAATTAAGAAATTTGTGACATTACTGAATGAATTGCCAAGCCTCTTAAATTTTGATGACTTGGTACTGGTAGAAACTCACTACTATGACATGGAGAGTGGACTCTTGGATTCTCACCCAAATGAAATTCCAACAATTGAATTACCTTTGCACAAAGTGTTCATTATACTTCTATTCACAACTTTTGTTCATTAACTCCAACAGATTTGTTATAGCTGCAGTGTCGCCAGCTGTAGTAGTCCCGTCCATGTTGCTCTTACAAGACAAAGGCTATGGTGTTCAGAAGGGAATCCCAACCCTAGCTATAGCTGCAGCTAGCTGTGAGAATGTCTTCGCCATAAGTGCCCATGGGATTGTACTAGGAATCACTTTTTCTACAGGTATGTCGATCCTTGAACAATGTTTCATTATGATAAAACAACCAAGGCCCTATGACACTATGGAGGATTGACAAATTTGACAAAGCTGCCTTATATTGCTCTAAAGTTGCTTAAAGTGTCCCCATAGTTGCGCAAAGTTACTTCAAGTCACACAAAGTTGCCTAATGCTGCGTAAAGTTATATAAAATTAAGCAAAGTTGCTAAAGCATACGCAGAGTTACATAAAGTTACACAAAATTGCAGAAAGCTATACACAGTAATTGAAAGTTGCACAACATCTTTGCGCAACTTTAGATAACTTTCAGAAACTTTTCAAATCTTTTAATAACCTTTGAGATATTGTGCAACTTTGTCAATCTGCCCGTGTGTCATGGGGTCTCAAATGCATCCATGTACCAAGTTGCATTTCAGAAGAAACTGGTTTCAAACTGTTCTTGGGCTTGTTTTCACTTGTGTCACTTTGCAGTTTTGTCGCTTTGTTGTCTTTCACACTTTCCTGCTTACAAGTGCTGATTTCAAGACTTTGGTCAACTTACAGTTGTGTTGCTTTTCAAATTTGGTTTGAATTTCAATCACGTCATTATGTGACTTTGCTTGCCTATTCAGTATATCAGTTTTATACAGCGTATTGCTAAGATAACCAGACGCAACATCTGAATTGCAAAGACAAGGTCATCTCTTGCAGCTGCACACAACAAAGTGACCTCATTGTAAAAGGATTCATAATCAATAAGGCTACGGTACCTTGAGAGCCTGAAGTTTTTTATTTTAAATAGTACTCTATTTTTGCAAAAATTGTTCAAATTTGTTCTTGAAGCCTAGTAAATATTTGTGAGCCCTGTCCTGTAATCCAATTAAAGTGGAAATGTTTGCCCCCACCCCCAAAAAAGTAATCATATCAGTTTAACTGTATTTCAGATTCCAAATCTACATAATCTATTCATTTTTTAGCTTGCAAATACAGTAAACATAGTTGTATTGAGCATACCAAATTCATGCATTCACCTGCATCTATAATTATCTGGAATTCAATAGCTATTTTTATCCCACGCTTACCTAGGAAAGGAAAATTAACAACTGCTTGACATGAATGACATTTAATTGTCATGAAATTATGTATGAGTCACCATAGTTATGTTCCATATCACTTGATTTAAGAGATATCTCAATTTCACCACTTTGTGATAGGCCTGGAGGGGGTACTTACACTTTGTTCTGATATGTGACCTTGATTTTTGAATGATTGAGCTTTGGGAACAAATGTGACTCCCATACTGAAAAGGTCTTTTTTAAAATAGGATGAGTGGGATGTGAAATACATATTTGTTATTCACATCATCATAACACCACAAATAATGCAATGTGTTTTTCTGTAGGCAGTAATAAAGTAACCTAATTAGTCTCTTAATAGTATAGGCCCTATAGAACAAAAGGAGAGCATTATTTCATGTGGGTATAATCGCAGGAAATACTGAAGGCCATAGGCATACATGATACATGAAGTGCTTTGTATTGTGCCTCAAAACATCTAAAGGGCTTAAGAATGAGTCAAATATAGTAAGCTTTTGTGAATGATTTGGGGGAGCATGATGTACCTTGAAAATGGTTATGGAATACCTGTTGGAGAAAGATCCCTTTTTGCCACACTCCCTCACTTCACAAGACCATTCAGTATTACTCACCAATTTTAATAAAGAAAATTAAATCATTAAAATCCTGTTATCTGTTCAAAAATATCTAAAATTTGTTGATTTTTTTATTTTAAACTTCTTCAGTGTAAATTTTGTCTGAAATCTAATTTCAGAAGCACGTTTTGAACCAAATATCAGTTCTGAAAGCCGTATTTCTTTATAAAAAAGCTTTACAAGCCTGAAATTTGTCACCATTCCTTTCTATCAACCCCCATTTTTGACCCATTCAGCTGCACATCCCTACCCATTTTCCACTCCCCCAATCCCTCTGGAAATTAATACAGTAGCCATCAGTGAATACCACATTTCACAAATATGTAGGTGTTAAGTTCCATTGTTCTACATCTTATATCAATCATTATTCATTTTTATAAAGCCATTTCATTGTCAGTGGATTATGTGGTGACATAAAATGCCCAACCTCTTGATGTTATGATGAAAATATTCCTTCAATGTTTCATGTAAGACAAGGAAATGTGTTAAGAGAAAATCAAAATTAAGGTGGATCGAAAGGATATTTCTGGAAATTAGAAACTGAATTTACAGGCACTTGATCTCATTTAACTTAAAACACTGCAAAAAAGTTTTTGTTTTCTATCATTTTTGCCAATATATTGATAAAGATAATGAGCAACAATGGCAATATGTGCTCATTAATATTCATATTTGCCAATAATATCTTACCAATATCTTATGAATAAACCTTCATACTATTTTTATTTTACATAATTTGGGCATAACACTTGGCCAATGTGTTTCTATGGATGGGCGGGTAAATCATACATTAAAGTTTTAGGTCGTAGAAACAGATTGGCAAAGTTGCAAGTCAAAATTCTTTAAAGGTAAAAGTAGTATGAAAGTTTATTAATAAAATTTTGGGAAAATATTGGCAAAAATTAATATTAATGAGCACATTTTGCCAGTTTTCCTCATTAACTTCATCAACTTGAATATATTGGCAAAAACAATAGAATACAAAGAATCCTTAAACAGCAAGATCTCAAAAACCGTTTGTCCGATTTGGCTCAAATTTTTTGAATTAAGATTTTTTTGCTTAGCTCTCTCTGCAACAGGTCTATTTTGATCTCAGTCAGAGCAACTTCATTTTGGGTTTAATACCACCTTAAATGTATCAAAAACTTAGATCAGTATAGTTTTTCACATACGCTACTTTTTTGGGAAATAACAAGAGCAGTTTAACACACATACAAGAATTTTATATAAAGTAGATCCAACGGACAAGGAACAAAACACGTCAAAGACCAAATATGATGTGGGGGTTACTTTTTTGATTTGATGCCTATATCTTGAACCATACTTCCTACATATGAAACTATACATGTTTGGTATCCTGGCAACATAATGATTTATTTGATATGTTACTTGACATATTTGGAGCATTTTCAAAATTTGACCCAAAATTGACCCAAGGGTGACAACCACTTCCGGTTGGGTCAATCACCCAATTTTTTCCTCAAATAAGACATCAATGCATGTTAATCTGCCAAAAACTCATCTTGTCCAAAATGTAACATAGGAACTTATTTGACTACACTCTTCAATTTAAGGCCAATTTTGTTATTTATATTCACCACTTCAAATTAGTTAATGGGATAGTTTTTAAAATGTACGATTATGGTATCTTCAATAAAATAGTCAATTAATGATTAGAACCCATTTTTAATATTTTAAGCAATTCTTTTGAACTTGATCAAAATCATATCAAACATTACAAATTCATCAAAGGAGCATCAGCGGGAGCATCACACTTTACAGCTCTCTTAATCATTTATTTATTTTAATCTCTTCTTATATCTCCATATGACAGGTAACCTGATATTCAACATTTTCCGTGGCCCTTTAGAGATGGTCATAGGTACTACCTTTGGAGTCTGTGCTGGTGTCTTGATGTGGTATTTACCGGATGGAAAACAGGTAAAACTACGTGGCCATTTGTATGCGTCCTAGTTTCCACCAGGCACTGATGTGGTGCTATAAACAAAATGATTTACACGAGGAGCATATGAATACCATAGTATCTAAACTACAAACATAATATATGTGTGAAGAAATTTAGCATTTGTAGTGTAATGGCTCAACAAAACCTCAATGGACCCTCCCCCAAAATCACAATTTTTTAAGTTTTTTGCACAGAAACCACAGTGAGGTTGTTAAACATCTCATATGTATTATCTGGAACTCAGCATGTAGAGTTTGTTGTGCATTTTTGACCTGTCAGGCGTCAGTCAAGTTTAAATTGTCATGTAAGCAGGCGTGACCAAGACAAAGGTGAAATAGGGTTATTTTTGAGGACTTGAAGGTTGAATCAGGTGACACCGTTTAGGGTATCAAAAATAACCGTTTTAAAATAATAGGACACTTTTCAAACCCTCATGTTTGTAAAGTATCTATTTAGGGTAGAAATTGTGGAAAAATTGACACAAAATCCAAATTTAGGGTGTATTTTGGCTTCGCAAAAAATTACCTTTTAGGGGTGTTTTGGAAAACAGCGATCATATCTGCTTACAACATTATGCTTGACTGCCCCCCTCCCCTCAGGATTTTTGAATACTTTGAATTCTTGCTTTCCCGTTGGTTGCATTCAATTGAGAGGTGTACAAATATTTTTTCTTTGCCCCTCATATTATGCCCAGGTTTGCTATATAGGTTTTTTTCCAAAGTTTTCATCATACTCCATCTATTTGCAACAGAGTCCAACAATTTGTAGTCACCTTATGAACAATTTAGAGAGAACCATGACAGCAGATATTATTATAGAGTGTGGTCTGCTCTACAATGTTCATACACTTTTAACAGTTCTGACACATTGAAAAGTGCAGTGCAAATTTCCATGAACCCTGAGCAATGTGGTAAATCACTGCAAATTAAATGTTTACATTACATCATTTGATTATTTGCTTGTAATTAACTTTTTGATATTCAGATATTTAGCAATTTGGAAAACAGAAGCAATATTAGTTCATATGTTAATGTAATGCTAAAATAGTATTGGTTACAATTAAAGTTTTAAAAGCTGTATTAAAAACATACTAAGTCAGTTTCTAGGCCACCTATACCCATATGATACATTTTAGGAGTCAAAGTGATAAAAGGAGTTAAAAGCATTGCCCCCCAAGTTGCCACAAACATATTTGGACTCATCAATTTTTAAAAGCATGTCATTCATATACTGTATATTTCAACAGGGCTTAACTTGAAATAAGCAAAGGCTTTTTGTTAATCTATGGGTTCCAACAATTTGCCATGTGGTTTTTACAAATGGTATATGGTAATTGACTCGCCTGGGACTATTTGTTTGAAGAATTTGCTGAAAATATCCCCTTCATAGTAGATTTAAGCTAGGTTTAAATTGAATATTTTATAGGCTCCTAAAATAAATCATGTGGTTTCATTGTGATTATAATAAAATGCATACCCCATTTGATCAAAATAACAATAGCCCAATATCCAAATTTTACATTTTTTGACATTTTGGCCTTAGTGCTTTTGAAAATTACTAATGGTTCATTGGAACTCTTTTCAAATGTCATGCTCTTGAAATTTTCTCATCACAAGATAGTTAAACATCAATCTTAAGATAGAAATAGCCTCACTAGGAAATTGATGATTTGTGATGCATCATCTGCCGGCATTTGTGCTAAAATAACAAACAAAGTCTAGACCTAAAGATGGGTATAGATATATAGACCATGCCGTTCTGTTTACAGTACTTTTCTGTTGCCAGTGGCTTCACTATCCAATGCTACAAAACAAATAGAGATGGACAAATTTACACAACCAAGTTCCTGCAGTCCTGCACACCATTTTTACATTTGGTGCTATATGGGTACATAAAAAGAAGCACAGTGCGTACTGCATTGAAGTAACTCCATAGCTAACATAGAGTAAAATAACATTAATACTTATTTGGAGTACAAATGTACAAAGCGTGTCTTTATAGTATAAGTGAAGCTAATTAAATGTGGTCACACTGGTACATCTATGTTGTACCCACTGGTACATCTATGTTGTACCTGTGTATAGCTAATTCAAGAGGTAAAGTATTGTAGGTTGTATGGATATGGCTGTGTATAGCAACCAATCTTCTAGTTCTTGTCTGCATTTCCTGTTTGTGATGTATCATTATCCCATGTTATCTCTCAGACTGACCATTCAAGGTTTCCAGGGTTGCATGGCTTGTTTGCAGATTATACTGATATATGTTGGAAAAATATTTTTTGCCTGCAAGCTATGCAAAATTTCCCTCCAGCAGAGTGGATTTAGCTCCTGTGTGGAAAGGATTCCCTAATTTATTTCTTTATTTTCCCCTCCAAATCAAAAATATTCCCTTCAAGGAGCTTCACATATTGCTGATTTTTCCCAGGGGTGAATTTTTTTAAGTGATAAACTTGACGAAAATTGATATATAGAGCTTTGAAAAGTAATAGTTTATCTCACAAGGGGTATTTGAAGAAATGTCTTCATTTGGTCAGTTCAAGCTATGTCTGCTAGTTGCAAAGAGTATTTACTGAGTGTAAAGAGTGTACTGGAGTATGGTACTACATGTAGTGTATCAAAGTTTTGTAATATTGTAATTGCCCTATACTATAAAATAGCCTGATCGGTATTGGTATGAAGATATTTAAATCAAGTACGCTGGTTCTCATGCACCATAATTGTTATTGGGTTAGTTCTTTTGCACTTTTTAAAATTTCAATCTGATTTCTTATTGGAGGCAAAGCTGCTTCACAGACATAACACTGCTTTCTAGACTGGTCTTCCATTTTCTATCTGTAGATGTTGCATATCTTAATTAGACAAAATCCTACTGTCGTTGATGTGTTGCTGAGTAGACGACTAACAATAAAAATCCAGTTCTTCATCATATAGGTTTTGTCTTGTTTTATTTTCATATAGGCTGCTGTTGCTTGGAAGAGATTCATCCTGGTGTTTGGTGGTGGTTTATTTGCTCTGTTTGGCAGCAAAGCCGCTGAGTTTCCTGGAGCTGGGGCCTTGGGTTGTCTTATATTGGCCTTTGTTGCTGCACAAGGATGGAAAGGAAACAAGGTACTGGATTTAGTCTTATTTTATCTTGAAAAAAACAGACTGGTAACATGAAAGTATGATAATGAAAGGTGATTTCCAAGGTATCAACATGATCCAGGTTGGCTCTTGAAGGAAACTTGTTTTGTAAATAATAACAACAAATGCTTAGTTTTATTTTGAGGGCTTAGCCAACCGTGAAGTGCCATATTAGGCTGTACTTGCATTTTGCCAAAAAAGCACATGTATCTAACTCAAAATGATTGAAAAGTGTGAGGTTAGCCAAGACAGATATTTTTAATGATTTAGAAACTGCAGCATATAGTTACAATGTGTATTTATCTTTCATACTAAAATTCAACTACCATCAAAATAAATCATGAAATCTTGTTACTCTCTGAATTGTAGAAATGCAGACATGACCCTTGTGGCTTTAAGCCCTTGGTTTTTGATTGTGTTAAAGCTTTACCAATCTTGCTCTAAAGTATGATACTAGTTGCAAACTTAAATATAAATCTTTAAGGCATTACTGAGAAAAATTCCTAAACATATGACTTAATTTATTAACTTGTGTTACTGTATAAGTGAAAATTGTCACTGCATTTATTTCGTATTTTTCGCGTTCAATTTGTCAAGTGTGAAAATAATGCACCTCTACAGATAATATGTACGCACAGCACACATTAAAATGTTTGAATGTTCGAAATTATGAATGTGTAAAAATTGACTGTGCACAAAAATTACTGCTTGGGAAAATATTCTTGTTTACAGTATGTGTAATTTCTCTTTACAGGAGCCTGTAAAGAAACTAGTCAGCATAGTGTGGACCTTCTTTGAACCCATTCTGTTTGGTCTGATTGGTGCTGAGGTCACACTGAAATATTTAACACCTGCACTTGTTGGTAAGCAGTGACTTTTTAAAAAAGACTATTGTTTGTAGATTTGATTCATTACGTAGTGTTTAGCCTTCACAAAGTCACCCCCACACGAGCGTACATTTTCAGATGGGGGATGATCTAGTACTTCCACAAACAAAAGGATATATGGTTTTAAGTCCCAGGAAGACTGAGTTTTGTGTGATATAGCTTTTTGGTCTCGTCTCCCCCTTCATCACAGCTACTACTCGTTCTGAGAACCATATTTGTCTTGCCAGTGCACAAAGTTATGCCAATTATAGGAATGGATTTTGTCAGATACAGAGGTGAAGTGCAAGATAATAAGTTCATTTGCATAAAATATAGCTTGCGTTACAAAATTAAAGCACAAAGCATCATATAATGTTTCTCTTGCCCATGTAAAATATGACCTCTTTCATGAGGTTAAAGTTGCA
>JXSR01S064339.1:4733-19988 GCA_000969725.1 Ophiothrix spiculata
TTAAGTAACTAACATGTGGAGACGTGTTTCAATTGTAACCATCAAGGCATGTTTTATTAATTGGTTTGCGCATTATTGCTTTTAATACTGATTAACAGTCGACTTATTTGATTTTTTATGCATTTAAACGTATTTTGGTGGCCATTTTGGATCTCTGTACGGACACTTTTATTTATATGAAACATTTTAACCACCAAAATTATGGGGGAATGTTTCCAAGAAGACCCTCAAAACCATTTCACATTGATTACATCAAAGATGTGTTTTTATTTCTGGTTTTAATTCAATTTATTTAATTTTTATGCATAATAACATATTTTGGCAGCCATTTTGAATTTCATCATGGGCGCCATTTTAAATTTGATACATACTAAAGACATAACTAGGGGACAGATGTAATGTTTTGTAATTTTTCATGATATTTTCTGTTGAACATTTATGATATTCAACATTTTGGAAGCTGTTATGATTAATTTAACTAAAAAAAACCTTTTTAACAGCCATTTTGGTGTCATTTGGCGGCCATTTTGAATATGAGACATACATATGCACTAATTTTTAGTTAAATATAATTCATATAGTGCCTGTTGCCATTTTCACCTAACAACTTTGAACAAAAAATGTCTTACAAGTGACTCTATGCAGGTAATTGCATTGAAAAAGTACCAAAATATGGTATGTTTAGCTAAAAAGGTCAATGACCTTTAAAGGTCACCAGAGGTCAAATTATTTTTGGGTCTGGGTCTGCAAATGATCCTTGGGGTATGTACTAGCTGTATGCAAAGTTTCATGCTTTTATCAAAAAGTGCACAATAGGTCCAGCATAGGGATCTTAACAGGTGTACTACAGGGTACTATGAACGGACATTCAAATTGGCAAAAGATTAGGATTGTTAACACAGTCTGAAGCAAGTAAATATTCAGAATTGGTGAGTTCACTTAAATTGCAAACCAAGTTACGTGAAGCTTTTTTGGGGGGAGAGGGGGGGGGGGTTCTATATCAGTTTGCTTGTGCTCATAATGTTCAAAATCTTTCTCTTTTTTGGGTGAGATGGAGAGTAGGTTGACTTATCAGTTAGTTTTATGGTTCAGATATATTGTTTAAAGATGTTAGTAAAATAAAGATATGTGAAATAAGTTTTTTATAGCAGCGTGTATACTGATATTGGACTCTGTCATGATCATAAAATTGATATAGATACCTTTTCAGAGTCATTCTTTTTGCAGCACGTAGCTTGCGGGATAATCAGTTTCCCTTCATTCAGCGTGAGTGTGAATCCCTCCTAGTCACATGACCTAGTCAATTTCATGTCATCAAGAATATTGAACTCTTTATGATGCATGTCATGTGACTAGGAGGGATTCACACTCACGCTGAATGAAGGGATCGTGATGATCCCGCAATCTACGTGCTGCTAAAACAATGACTCTGAAAAGGTATCTATTTCAATTTTAAGTCTTTGATAATTTTGTACTATCACTCCATTATAGTTAAGTCAAAAAAGGATAACTTTTTATATATTTTTTTCATATTATTTTGTAGAATTTGTACCAATTAAAAAGAAAAAAACTGATTTTCGGGGGGTGTCAAAAATTGGGATTGCTAGGCGGAGAAAAAATTAGTATTTCCTATATGAACTGAGTATACAATATTCCTTGTTGCAGATTTACCCAGTAAGTCAAGGTCGTGGTGAAGATGCAGGTGTTCCTATCAACGAAGATCCTATAATAATTACAGATGCAAATGCTAGGACAGAGCATATTACTGAGAGTGAGCTCAAACCATTTTCTAGATACGGCTTTACCATGACAGCAAGTACTGGTGCAGGAGAAGGCACGTTATCAGCTCCACCAGTGTACTGTGAAATAGATCCCGGAGGTGAGTCCTTAATCAAAACTCTAATTAATAGTTGTCTTGTATATAAAGTGAGAAAATTGGAAGTTTTGGTTTGGTTTGTATCTCATAAAAGATCAATTATGATTACACTCCAAGTCATTAATATTGTTGTTTTGTATGACAACAAACAGGAGTTGTAAATTTTTAACTGAGAAGACATGAATTTTCATTGTCAAAAAGCTTCGTTGAAAAGTGCTCAATAGATTACTTCCTTCTTAGATTTGTTTTAGATATAGATATTGCAATCAATTCATATCTTTGTTGGAAACCAAGTGTGTATTTACTTTGGGCAACCAAGTTAGCAGCCCATGCGCTGCTTTTTAAAAAGCCTCTTGTGACTTACAGTAACCATGCATTGTGTAATATAAGTGCATTGTTTTATCATGTATTTTTTATGTTTAACACGAAAGAAATAGTACGAAATCCGCTTAAGCTGAAAGCAAGTGACCATCCCTATTGTACATTTTACATTGCGTTCTCGAAAGATAACATAAAAACTCTGCACAAAAAAGTACAATCACCGTTATCTTATGCATCATGTTTGAAAAAACATTGACATTTAGAAAACATCGCAAAAACACCCTCTACATGAAAATCGGCGAGTCCGATACCAATATGACCGATTGAGATGTTTCGTTGGGCTGGACAGCTTGAATTAAGTTAGTAATTTTAAAGTAAATGTGGCAAAATTTGATGCTTATAGGCGATTATATTTCATTGATTCATGGCTGTCCGTGAGATTTAAGCCAGTGCAGTATCAGTACCAGTTACAATACCTTTGATTTTTATTTGTGGCGATCGGTTATGGTTTACTCGAAATTTGTTTAACACAACACGAAAGGACACTCTTGGCCAGACAATTTAACAAGTTTCTACTGTATATCCTCTAAAGTATACAAATAATAAAATGGTTTAAATTCAACATTTGGTAAGAATATTTTCATGAGATGAAATATTCCGTTCAACGAGACGAAGCCGAGTAAATTGAATATATCTTTTTTCGTTGAATGAAAATATTCTATCAATTGCATGAATTAAACAATTATTTGTTTTATTTAACTCATATAAAGATTCTTGTCATTTGATACATTTCAAAAGTCTATATCTTGATAAAGGTATACGGCTAATTTATGTTTCTAGTGATCAATGCAGCTCCACCATTGTCAGTTCAAACCCTTTCAAAATAATTTTTCAACGCCTGTTTTTGAAAAATTAAGTATACTTGTCTGAAAAACAGCATCCATCAAAATTATGGCGATGTTTGAACATTAGGCATTTATGCTGCATTAAGCGATCTAACGAAAGAGGTACATTTTGTTTATTTTCCATTGCACTAGTCGAGTGCTTTGGAGAATTAAAAAGTGATATTTGCCGATAAGTAAAAAGTCATGAATGCCATTCAAATGACAAGAATTCTTGTATGAGTTATATAACTATAACTAACAATAATATTGCTATATTTATGTCTACAAAGTGATACTAAGTTAAAAATCTTCAGATAATTTAACCGCAAACCCGTACAGCAATTGAATTCACACTCAAAGGGCAAACGGATTGCCAAAGAAGAAAACGCTTTTAAACTTGCGCTTTTCTCAACTCCGTTTGTGCTGATGCTAGTAATGTTGTATTTAGCAGTCATGATAGCCTAAACGATAAGCCGCTCGCTTGCGGTGCAGGATGTCCAAGTTCGAACCCCACTAGTGCCAAAAGTTGAGTGTGCTTGAAATTCCCTTGGACAAGGAACCAACTGCTAATTGTCTCGTGGAAACCCGTACGAAACTCTGGGAGCTGATCCAGGCATCAATGATTCAAAATGTGGCCTAATCGAGGTTCAGTGCCCCTAGAGGGTGCCACAGAAGCTGAAATGATGCTTGGTATTGAATGGAGCTTACTTGGTGGGCAACAGTAGTCAGCGAACTTCTGTAAAGTGTGCTGAAACCATGTGGAATAACAAGGCATTGAGGCATAGTACACTATAAATCCTCTGTCATGTAAATTATGTCATGGGAACTTTCCAAGTGGGTCGTTTTGGCATAAAATTAGAAATGTTGTGTTTATTAGTCAATATCATATTGTATACTTGTATCAAGAGTTTTTCAGTGTTTTGTCACAATACAATCCTTTCCTTTTTTTCTGTTGCAATACAATCCTTTTTTTTTCTGTCTCTTTAGATCCGCAACCACCACCACCTATACCTACACTTCCAGAAGACACCGAGGATTTAGTAACCACAAATTCATTCAAACTGAATATCCCTCCTCCAAACACGAGAAATGGGGATGTCAGGTAGGTTCCATTATTTTATTAAGCCCCAGTAACATCTGAAAAAGTGCTTAATTCGAACAAGATTCAATGAAGAAAACCATGCTTTTCTGGTCTTAAACAGGTCCACCTATCGTCATTCAGTGAGCAATTAAATTTTTGTGATATGATATAGAGATTATTTTATTCATTCTTCATTAAATTGGATGTGAACAGTCGCTTCATGTTAAAGGGGTGATAGTGATACGAAATCCTGTGCTCAGTTACCCTAGAAAGGCTTACTATTTTTGAATAGCAATGAGAGTTTGACTGTAAATTTTTCCCTCGTGGACAGAATGTTCAGATGCTTTAGACAACATTCAGTATTTATCCTATCTTTGTTACAGCAGCACACTGGTCAAAAACCACAAACTGTATTATGGAGTTTTTACTTTTTCAAATGACCAATTTGTTTCCACTGAAGGATAATTAGTGTGATATTTTTATTTATTGAGAACCTTAGAGATAGCTATTGTACAATGCATTTTGAATTAATGGATCATAAAGTTATGATCCACTTTGTTAAGCGCCTAAAACATATGTCACTAAGCAACTTTGTTAAGCGCCTAAACATATGTCACTAAGCGCTTAACAAGAATAATTTTTAAGAACTTAAATACTATACACATGATCAAAAAATATATCATACAAAAGGCGCCAATATTTAGAAATACATACAGTTTCAGAGTCATTAAAATTACATAATAATAGGATGATACATTTATGATTAAGAATACACATAAAACTGGCAGAAAATACTGCAGACCCGTCATTAGTGAAATAACGAAACAGCGAATAAATGCATGGAAGGGGAGGTTACCAACACATCACCCTTATATAAAGAAAGCCCAAAGTAGTTCTTTTTAAATACTTTTTATCACTGAATATTGTACTTACTGTACAGAATTAAGCACCCATTAAACTTACATGCACAATTATTACACGCCACCTAGCGCACACATTTGATGTTTGTATTGTGTGAGTGTGTTTTGAAATAAAAATTACTGATTTTGGCTTTTGGGCACATAAAGAATACAGAAATCTAAAAAGATTTACTTGATATATAAAACAAATACTGACTTTTTAAGATCTCTAGATTAATTTCAGTCAATTCAGGTCCATGGTTTTAATCTTCAAGTCAGCTTATATTTTTTATCATTCAGACGAAAATACAACAATTTAATTGGTCAATCGCTGAAAAAATATTTCACCAGTCAAACTTGTATTCCTTTTGGAGAATGTTTTGTAGGGGTCAGTTTGAATCGCAAGACTTCGCCTTTTACCACACAAGCAAATGATTTGGGTGATTAATTAGAATTTACCACTGTTTCAACTGCTTTCCAAACTTGTAAGACAATACCACGTGTATCAAAAAAAATTGTGCATGGATTAAAACTGATTTTGACCTTGATAAAAGCACCAAATCATAATTTTCTTGTTATTGTAGTAAAGCAAATTTAATAGGCTTTTAAATGCAGAAAAAATGATGGAAATCAGATGAAATATAAAAAAGATATGACCAATTTTGTAAGTACGTCTCTTTTTCTTCCATTCCAATGGGATTTACACAGTTAAGCAAGATATTACATATTACAATTACGGGTTATGGCATTATGATAAAACCTAAAAGTACTCACAAAATTGGTCATATCTTTTTTATTTTTCATCCGATTTCTATAATTTTTTCTGCATTTGAAAGCTTATTTAATATGCTTTACTGCAACAACAAGAAAATTATGATTTTGTGCTTTTATCAAGGTCAAAATCAGTTTTAATCCGTGCACAATTTTTTTTGATACACGTGGTACATCACCCAATTTACCTGTGTTGGTACTTTATCAGCAGCATATTCAAAGCATAATCACACAATGCTGACAAACTGAATATACAACCCTGTAAAGATTTACTACTTCTGTTTCTTATATTTAAAAAATCTTCTTGGTCTTTTGTTTACAGTTGCTATGAGGTAATAGTTATTCCAATGAGGAACTCGGATACCTTCAATCCTGACTTGGATCCCCAAACAGAGTATCCACCAGATGCAATCTTACCTTACTCAGAAAGCAGAGCAAGACCAGGATATCCTTATGTTGCTATGGTGATGAAGGGGTAAGATCATGAGTTATTTGGGTCTTTTTAGTGACTCTCTACTACAACATTCAACATGGCATTGTCAGAATTCCTTTTCCACCTCTAGTCATTCCTGCACCACACCAGTCAATTCGTAATAGCCATGCTTTCAAGAAACAACATGTTTACTCCTCCATCAACGCATTCAAGCACTCATTCGTCATCAGAACCATACCAGTGTGGAATGGGTTACCAAGCTGTGCAGTAATAGCACCATCTGTGGGGATGTTCAAAGAAGCAGCACTCCCCATCTTCAAGTCCATGTAATTTTGCATGGTCTTTTTAGCATGTACATATTTGAGTTTTTTTTACTTACACTATTGGAACTATACATGCAACCACTACATCACCCGCTGATATAGTTTTGAACTTCTAGCGGTGCCATTTTGAAGATTTGAAGATATTCATGGAGGTGAAGTTTGAATTTTTATTGCATTACTTCATTACAGGACATATGCAGAAGGTGATGTTGTTGATTGTAAAATGTCCATTTTTTTTTTTGCAGAAATGAAATTACAAGTAATGAGATAGTAACTATAGGAGAAAAATCTATCAGTGTTTGTAATGACCGTGAGGTATCATCAGCTAGAAGGAAACGTGCTGCAGAGATTGAACCGCAAGAAAGAACTGCAGAAAATGGTGCCGTTAGAGATGGGACGACATACACAGCCTTTACTAGATCATATGTTCTTGTTGGAGATAAGGTATGTTTCGAACATTTACAATATTCGATGTTTGTATATTAGGTGATTAGGAGTTTTATTGTTCAACTTTCAAATTCGGCCTCCTAAGACCTTGTTTTTTTTAGAAAACCTGCTTCCTTTTTCATTCATAAACTTTTTCTAGTTGAACTTTACTTTCTACCTGAGCATACATGTGTGCTTTCAAAAATTGGAAATGGGGGTCTTGTGAACTGGTTTTCTGTAAAAAAATGGACCTTTGAAACCGATTTTTGGCGATGTAGTGAACTGAAATTTTGGCCAAAAATAGCCTCCTGAGCTAAAAATTTTCGCATTTCCAGAGCAATTTTTGTAGTTTTTCCTAAAAAACGGGGTCAAAAGAAATGAATCACTCTGAAAAAGGGGATCTTGACCACCGGACATATTTATCCTGCCCACATATGCATACCTGCCAACTGTCCCGATTTTGTCGGGATCGTCCCGATTTACAACTCTCAAAATGGCCAAAAATCGGACGTCCCGATTTGGAGATATTGAAAAAAATAATAATACAAGGAAAAGTCGCCAATATTTATGGTCTTGTGGCATATATTTGGGCCAGAATCTCAAAAAAGCTGTTAAAAAACACAACGAAAGTCGCAAGGGGACATGTAGTCAATAAATATTTGTGCTCTTGGAACACAAATTTGAGCCAAAATCTTACAAAAGTCGCCACCATTCTTCTTCTATTTTATTGGTGGTTCCCAGCTTCTTACATTGACTTCAACACACTCAACACTTTTTAAAAAATCTTCAATGACACCTTAGAATCAAAAACGGGTCAGGTGACATGTTCCCTATTAATTTGGGTGCACCAACTGGCGACTGTAATGCCACTAAAGGGATGGAGTCAATGTGCAAGAGAAATATGGGGTGAGTTGGATAATATAGGTAAATGAGGAGGGGTGGATGATACCCCCTCAAAAAA
The DNA here is from genome assembly GCA_000969725.1 of Ophiothrix spiculata. Lineage (NCBI taxonomy): Eukaryota > Metazoa > Echinodermata > Ophiuroidea > Amphilepidida > Ophiotrichidae > Ophiothrix > Ophiothrix spiculata. Next base: position 12,709 of record JXSR01S064339.1, read on the forward strand.
ATAGTAAGAATGCTAAAATTGATTAAATTATTATAATTTCATTACCCATCATATATAATGAAATCGGCCAACTGTGACCTACCGTAGGGTCAGTAGGTCAATTTTAAATTGTACATTCCAATACAAATGTATAGTAATATTTGATACAAAACGCCATTTATCTCATAAACGGAGCAAGTTTTTCAATTTAATCAAAAATTTAAGTTATTGTGTTTTTGCTCCTTTTACAACCACATCAACTTTTAAAAAGGGACCTCCAGGAGTAGAGTGCACCCCAGCTGGTCCCCATGAGCAGGACTTGGGCCCTTACAGGGGGTCATAATGTCAAACACTTTGTTTATTTTTGGACACACTTATACCCCTGAGTACAACCTTTTTCTGTTAGTTTACCTATTAAAATGGTCTCTCCTGTGGTGTTGGATGTGCAGAAGTCCTCTTACTAGTGGATGGGGCTTTACCCCTCAACCCCCACCAGGGTCCCATCAGTGCCCTTAAGGGGCCCTTGAACCAGGCTGCCATGGCCCTCATCTACTTGAGTTGCAATAATAAACTCCAGGAAGTATGCACATGCTCACTTTCATTACAATACATGGCTATGGGTTTTTTGATTCAACCTTTAATACATCAGTTATGTATGAAAATAATGTTTCCTTGGCTTTTAATTTTTTGAAACCTCTACAGCTTCAAAGTGCCCCCTTGAACCCCAGCTAGGGCTCCCGCCCCCTGGACCTCCGACGAACGCCTCACGCGTCTTTTTGTCCTGATTTTAGGTTTCACAATGTTGGCAGGTATGCATATGTGAGTTCCCCCCCCCCCCCCCCCGGGTTTACCCCACAGGATTTTCAGTGTCATGGAGTCAGTCGTATTTATGAAATGTACTGATCATATGCAGGTAAGGCTCATGAGGTTAATGTCAAAAGCTGAACACCTTATGTCAAAAGGAACGATAATCAGAGTTTTGGATTAATCAAGACCATGCAGTCAAACAGCCAAAGAAGATGTACAACTCAGCTCCAAGTTGAATTAGCTTAATTCATGGATGAGTAGATGCTTAAAAAATGGAGTTACAACAGAAGACCTGTACAGATTTCATATCAGCCTGTCTTCTCAGTGTAATTCGTATACTTAATCAGTAATTCTTGATATTTACTTTGTATTAACTCTTTCGCTCCCAAATTTCTTTTTCCCAAATGATTTATTTGGACGGAAAGCCGCTCACAGCGCCACAGAGTATTTTCTTATGATAGCTTTACATCGCCTGGATTATTCTATTTGCCAAAATTGATAATGGCGCTAAATACCTCTTCTTGCAGGCTGCATTTCGATTTTCTTTGCCTATATTATTATATTTATATTATATTTTTACAGATATTTTTATTGATTTAATGCGCCAGAAATAAATTCTGTCCAATCATGCTCACTTTTGCAATCGGCTTTCTAGAGTAAAAGAGTTAAAGGGATTCTCACTCTCATGTTTTTGCATGCTCTGGGAGCATTGTGTAATGTTTGCCTTCTACCTTAGTTTTCTTTTCTTGTTCTTTCTTTAATGCAATCAGTTAACACATTCACCCAGCTAGTGATTCTTTCAATCCATCAGTCATCAAATTCTTTTATCTTTCTTACAGGTTCAGTATTCATCTAGCCCTCTTGCCAGTCCAGTCAGAACAAATCGTAAGTAAATTTAATGCATTATTGGAAGTGGTGAGTTTGTAAACAGTTTGTTCCAATAAAAATGCAAGATTTTTCACATAAAATTTAAAATTAATTGTTATCGTACAACCATTTGTTTGTAGACATTACATAGTCAAGGAAATTAAACATATAGCAGTTTCAAGTGGATTCAACCGACTTAATCAATGTATACCTAAATTTAAAAATTATGTATTTATATATTTTTAACTCTAATTGAGGTAATATTGAATGCAAACCAAACCATATTTTGGTGAATTCGTTTATTCAATGTAACTGCTGTCAAATTTGTTTATGCAAATGAGTCAAAACTTATATAAAGAGGGCATTTTAAGACCAGATTTATGACAAGCTTGAATTCAAATAACTATCATTGTTTTTGAGATGCTATTAGAAAGGGTGTAAAACGTTTTGTCCCCAAAAATAATTTATAATTGGAAATAAACATGCATGCAAAAGTTGCTGGGCTTTCATTGATATTCAGGTCTTTTAATTTTTTTAGTAACTTATATTTCCTAATCATTGATGATGATTGTTGTTTGTATTTTGTACATGTAATTTATTTTATTGTTTATTACATCTGTTGCTATCATAAGTGCCAGATAGACGTCGTCATATTTACCAATTGTAAAATCCAATTGAATTGACCTCGAGTTCCCAGACAATATTATCGATTGGAATAATCCGCTAAAACTCCAATTAGAATGATAAAAAATCACGAGTGACAAACATTCCAAATGAAAATGTTTCTCATTGGAGAAATATCAAGCAGTGAGCAAATCTTTTCTTCAGAATAAAATCCACACAGTACCTGTCAAGGACAGATTTCAGATTATTGAAGGTAATTAGGGTATGTTGTAAACAATGATTACCAAAGAAAGTAATGTGCTATGAATTATCAAAATGCTACAGATGAGTAATCATTGCAAAATGTGTCGTGTTGTGAAAAATATTTCACCATCATGAGCATTTTGATAAATGGTTAAACATATTACTCCATGGCAAAATTTTTACACCATGAGAAAAAATTAAAATGAAAATGTTCATTCCGAATGAAAATTTAACATATTCTGTTGGACGCACTGATGTCACAGACTAGAATCCTGTCCTCTGATTGGCCAATTGAGGCTGTTCCATGTTACTCCCTGGCGTGAAACATTGCATTGGTGGTCAATGATAAAGTCTACAAAATTTACATTTTCAGCTAAATTAATTTTTGTATCAACCCCTTTCTTTGACATATTGTTCAAAAATGTGTCTTTCATCTTTATTGTAAGTAAATATTAATGAATCAGAGCGGAAACATAAAATTTTGTGGAAATATTGGTTCACTCCATAGACAGCGCACAGTAAGTTTCACTCCAGTAACAAGGACTGAGTACGCCAAATTCAACAACTGCGTCCGACAGAATAGTGGTGAAAATGTAACACCATGAGAAAAATTCTGAATGAAAATGACTACAAAAATGGCGAAGTGTATCTAAGCCTTTACAATCTTTGTATGATGGTATATCTTAAGTTTGGAGATTAACTATATACTGATATGAGATTATTGATTTCTGCATTCTGTTTTCTTCTTTTTCATATTCTTGTTTGCTCTGAATGTCTGACCTATAGCTGTTGGTAAGTAATACAGGAATGTAAGTTTTCTTTGACTGTAAAAAAATATACAGCGTTTATGATTGCTATTAATAGCATATTTTGTGAATTTTCTGCAATTTTTACGCTCATCAACTTACACCGCTGGTAATATTTGACCAGATTAATTCTAACCCTAATCTGACAATAAATCCTTCTACAGAAAGTTAGAAATCTTTGTTCCAAAGATGCTGCAAATACTTTAGACAATAATGTTCTACTTTTTAGCATAAATTAATGCTACTTAACATAAGTTTGCAGTTGCTATTAAAATTTGTTTTGCCCTAAGATTGAATCTGAATAATTTTTATCAAAACTTAAATTCTATTTTGGTAATGTAGTTGCACTTATACTTTGCAATTAAGGGCCAAATTTTATTACAACATTCCTTTAGGAAATAAAGGGAAAATTCCTTATTTGAAATTTGTCGTCCAAACCTACAGCAATTTTTTTCTGCATTTTGAAAACATTACATTTACTTTTTGAATTTTAAGCTATATTTTAGTTCTTAGGAGCTATTTAACATTTTGAGCCCTGCGCACGTCTGGACGAATATGGTTTGTTTGTACACTAATTGATAGTTAAGGTTGCTTAGCACAGAACGGAGGTCGGACAAGTATAAGCTGATATCAGTGGGATTTGGACATAATTTTTAAAGGTTATATCCCTGGCTTTGAGCCTACTTTCTGCCGTAATGTATCATGCACTTTAACTACGCGATCTAAAACGTGCATCATTCTTATATTCATGAATAAAACCTGCACCATGCACTCAAGTTTTTTTGTCACTTTCCATTTCAGAATCCAATGCAGTTGCTATATCGGTGTCAATCATTATGGTGCTGTTGGTCATTGTCATTGTTGTACTACTGGTCTTGATATACAGGTAAGTGATGTATCAAGCAATTAATAGAATGCTTGATTTTATGCTGTATATAAACTTGTGATAACTACATAAATGAATACTCAAATGAAAGTTCATACGTGCTGGTAGATAAACATACTGAGAGGTTTAAACAGGCTTACAGCACAAGAAACATACCTTTTTGATATTTCGACATGTTGTACATGTCCTCATCAGAAGAAATCCAGTGATGTTGTGAGGATAGATGACCCACTCAACCGTGACCAAGGATTAGAATTGCCATCCCTCTATAATGGTCTGTTCTGACTGACGTCATCATAGGTCAGAAAAGGTCATCTATCCGCACAACATCACAGGATTTCTTCTGATGAGGACATGTGCTACATGTCGAAATATCAAAAAGGTAGGTTTCTTGTGCTGTAAGCCTGTTTAACCCTCTCAGTATATATACATAAATGAAGATTGTAATTTTTTTTTTATTGCATGAGCTGTAATGGTATGTAATACATTTATCACTTTGTAAACATATTTTTTAATGCTTGAAAAGTGTGGAAAAAATTCTAGACAAATTGATCATTTTATATATGCATTTGAATCAATTTTCTTAATAAATATACTAATTCAATATGATCCCCAAGGTGTTACTTTTCTTTCTTTCTTTATTCATTTTTATTCTTTAACTTTTAAACTTCTTTAGATTTTACTGATTGTTATTACAAAATGCACCGGTTTAGCTCGGAAATTCTTCAGTTTATTTTAAATAATTGGGTTTTCAATTTCAATGTAAACTTGTCAGAAAATTGAATTGACAGTCTTGAATCCTTTAAACTCTGCACAAGTTGCAAAATCTTGAAAAAATTGTCTGACCTTAAAGGACATTGGACAAGTTCAGCATCAGCCTCAAATTTATCCCAAAACATTTTGACTTTTTGCATCATTTGAAGTATTAGTGGGAATAATGGTAGCATGCAAAGTTTCAATGTCAAATTCAAACCCTATATATCAAAATATTTAGATATTCTTTTATTGTTAGTTATCGTTGTCGACAACATTAAATACTGCCCCCTAGAGTTGAAACTTCAAAATTGGCTTTATCAAGAGATCTAATGCAAACTCAAATTTCTTTTGATTCATCTGCAATCTGTGATGTGAAAAGAAGGTTTTACATACAAATATTTGCCTCTTTCTTGATATATGGCATCATTACACACGATTAGAGAATAGCCTCATACCCAAGAACAACAAACAAAATAAAATTCTAATTTTTGGCTTTCCTTCTGAAGGTTTTGACCAAAAAATAAGAAGTTATGAGGCCAATTATAGTATAATATGTTTCAGTATCATTGTTAAAGGATTCATTTATCCGACAACTTTCCTACCAAGTATTATAAGCACATTGTAATATTTTTTTTATTTTGCAGACGACGACAAGCTCAGAAGGAGGAAGGCTTGCCCATCAATGGGTCGACACAAATGCACCAGATGGGAATAGTCAATCCTGGTATGCAAGGTTTGTTAAGTATAGTTTTGATATGATTTGCTGATTAACGCCACTATACATCTGTCATGCATGGAGGATTCGAACTATAATGGTGTCTCAGATATCACTTAACTTTTTAAATTCTTCATTGTGCAGAATATCCAAAAATATATTTTACATTTCCAAAAGTTAAATTATGGTTATAATTTGTTTCGCATGAACCATTTTCATAATTAGAAATCTTTTGATGATTGTTAACAAAGAAAATTTCAAAATCCATTCGGAAATCTTCCGAACGTCGATCACATGGCCATATTATTAACCAATCACATACGAGCTCATTAGCATGTTCTTCTTTTGGAAACAAATTTTTCTGAACATTCTCTTGCATTTGCAGTGTAATAAAAGTGAAAAATTATTATATTCAGACCCATACATGATTAGAGGCACTAATTCTGAACAACTTTTGGCTGGGAGTACTTTATGCTCACTAGCTGACAGAAAGAGTGAAATTTCTAGTTGAAATCGTCTAATTAAGCTTACAATTACCAGTCAACTCTGAGCGCATCTCAAAGTGACTCGTTAGTGCTAACCTTAATTACAAGTTCGAATTCATACGTGACCAGTCAACGAGAACGCAAAGTTGACATTCTGCTTATTGTGTTAAACAGTCACTTTTTCTCTCGGCAATTACCGGAAAGTGTAAAATCAGCTTTGGAAATTCTCAGAAAGTCATGTTTTGAAAATATCTATTCACTTCACACTCTATATTAATTTATAAGTTAGATGATGAACAATCATAATTTGATCAACTATAAACCATTTTCGTGCTTGGCTTTTGCTTAATGGAAATACTAAATTCATTTCATAATTGATAAAACTGTTTTATCAATTTGAAATAAATTTAGTGAATGTAACAATCATCCAAAGATTATGAATTATAATCCATAAATTTACATCCTCATTCATTTTTTTGTTTCATCGGGATTCATACTTAGTTAGTCATAAATTCATAGTAAAAGCAACAGTCACTTGCACAAAAATTACTTGAAGGTGCACACTATTAGCGTGCAGATTTTGGATGCACATTGGTGTAGGATTTAGATTAGGCGCATGTTGAATTGGGATACAACATGGTGTAGGGTGTAGACTAAAACTACCAAGTCAATTCTGATTACTTATTTTCAATGTACATGTGGCTTATCAGCACTCTAGTTGTGATGCCATTTTATTTGAAATATCTAAAAACAAAATATAGTTTAGGAGCTTAAGTTTGGAGATAGATCGAACATGCTTATGTTCAGGGGTAGCACTGAGCTCTGAAATCTTGGGTCCCAGCCATGTAGCTTACCAAGAAATGGTCAAAATAATAGGATTTCCAAACAATATAGTCAATTTAGGGCTAATTTTAGACCCTTTGGGTAGACACAAATGTAAGGGGTCTGACTGTAAAAAATGTGGACCCCTGGACCCCTTGTAGCGCTAACCTTGTAATAATCATGTTCCTGTAAACAGTTTGTCTATCTCGTCAACTAAAGGTATTCAGTTTATGTGATGGCTCACCAGAAAGGTGGGGGGGGGACTTTGCAGATGAGATCAATTTTGATTG
>JXSR01S064346.1:18369-30198 GCA_000969725.1 Ophiothrix spiculata
ATGCATGTTTTAAAGCATTATGCCTGTTTCAAGGAGGTAAAGAAGCACCCTATGAGAAATCCAAGCAACCATGACAGCAATACATGTAGGAGAAAGGGGACATCTTGCATGGACAAAATTTTGCAATATTTATAGTTTCTTCATGATGGATATCAGCATGTCTCCTTATTTTTCACAGATCTAAAAACAGAGTCTGCCCCCTAAAACATGTCACTTTCAGTTGGCTAAAATTCAACTTTCTCGAAACACTGAACAGACCATCATAGCATATGTAAATGTATAATGCTTCATTGTGACAGCTCAAAATTGCAAATTCCTGGTCATTTGCTGCACTAATACCAACTATGACCTTGAAAACTTGAGTGAGCTGTATGATTGTGTCTTTTTGACAAAATGTACCCGTTCAATGGCAATACTCCATTCATTTTTTCAAGAACGGCACAATTCTACTAATAGATACAATACTGTACCTTGATGGGAAACTTTTCCTTGAATGACTTGTACTACAGGTTGGTATACAGATCATTCATTATTCAAATAAATTGTACCTCAACATTTAACCAACAGATGAACCATTCAATTACAGCATTAAAATCAATTTCATAAAATCCATTGCCATCAAAGTTAATTGTGCAATTGTATTAGCTGTAAAGATACTAGCAATAAGGCTACTATCAACCTTTAAAAACTATACACACAGGCCACAGCAGTTACACAGCAATTATTTGGTGATCAAGTGCTTTTTGAATGGGGACTTCAACTTGATGCACAAGCCAAATAAAGATTTTGAAGCAATATTAGTATTGTAGTTCAGACATGCAAGTCTGAGATTGAGACTAAGACATTTCATAACAATTGGTAGATTTTAACGGATTCGCCGTCGGACAAGTTTTGAACTGTCAAGCTTTCGTCAGGAGTAGCTCTGACTTCTTCAGGACAAATATTATTATAAAGACATGTGGGCCGTCACTTCCCACTGATGACTCGCATGAGCCATTCACTGAAGGCTGCCCCTTGCCAACAGTGATAAAAAGCAGATCACCTCTTTTTCATTTCAAGTTCCAGATGAGGCCATCCAAGACCGAGTCTTTTATCTTCTGAGACCAAACCCTAAAACCACGACCAAGACCTGAAAACACAGATTTCGAGATCAGAAACCTTCAGCATTAAATAACCAATATCCTGGGAAATGATTCTGATTAGGACATCACCTCTAAAGCAAATAGGACAATGACCCTGGTGTTTTATGTCTCAATATTACACAGCAAGGTAAATCTAAATTTTGATTTAAAACTTTAAATTGAGAGTAATATACCTTTTACGTCCTTATCAATGAAATCATATAAGAGCTCCACTGGGGTGTGTTGTCCCACCGTGACAAACGAACTAATTGAAGCGACACAGTGTGCCATGTAGTGCTCGCTCGCCAAGTGCTGACAAATGACTCTTGAAATTCTCACACACGTGATAATCAATTAATGATTCCATTCCGAACCTTTACACCATGAGTATAGTTTTTGCTCTTTTTTTTTCAAATGCCATGATGTTCTGGTCAACCGGAAGTTCGAAGCAATGCCTGATGATGTGTCAATCTTAAAGAAAGGCACGTATATTTGAGAATGATAATCCAGATTCTGGTAGTGTAGAATTAGGCCATTGCTGAATGGGGTCTAGTTACTTACTACAATCTCTTTGTAAAGATACCAGTATAGTTGGGATGACTTGGTAGTTGCATCAACACAGATATCTATATCTTCAGGTTTCTATTAATCTAAATTGAACACATTTATGATATCAATGTTTCCATCCCTGAATTTTGAGATTATGCAAAATGAGACCATATATATTCCCTGGTAGCCACTTTGATGTGACTGACCCGTATGCAGGCACCAATATTTAAATAATGGCTATGAGCAACTTGATACTAAATACAGGATAAAAAGGACCATTTAAGTTTTGTATGACACTCTCAAGATTATCTATGTGACCATGCACCATGAACGCAGCGTAAAGGCGAACTCTCATCATTCTTATTTTCTATTGATTTTTTTTAAAGACCATACAAGTTAAAATTATACCTTAATGAACTTTACTTGACATCCCGAAGTCATGCAAGTTACATGGTCCAAAAAGGTTGTCATTGGACTCAAAGATCTGTAAATAATTTTTATTTTGACGGTCCTTAAAAAATTATATATTTTTTTCATATTTCAACTTAGCTTATAAAAGGAAATGGAACACTTAAGGTGTTTGAAGAAAGTACAAATACAGTCCAATAACAACTTTGCATGTATCTTTCATATGGTGCTAAATTAAGTTTGCCATATAGCTTGTTCCAGGTGATGGGTCACATATGTGACTAACACTCACATAAAAAGTGTTAAGTCAAATAAATATCTAAATCAAAGGTACAATAATGTACGAAAATAATTTTCACTACCAATTTGCAGTATTCACAATACAGAGTTCCATCTACAGTGTCCTTATATGGCCAACATAATTAAATTGTTTGTCTCAAAGCTGCCACGCACATCTATAAAAACCGTGCACGTTTACAACTTTTTTCTTCTGTATTTATTCTGTTCCATTATTTTCAAAATATTGACACTTTAATTAAAACAAGTTCAAATACAATTTCCAATATACTTTGTAGCTAAAAATTTTAGAAAATAAAAACTGTATTTCATTTTTAACCAAGTGGTGAGTTTTAAAACAAACAATTAAATTATGCTGGCCTAATGAGAGCCTAAATGTGCACTGTATCATGGTACATGTCGGCATATGTGACCTGCCACGGCAAAAGGGTGCACTTGTCCACTTACACTTCTGTTTGATGCAAAACCAGTGATTAGCATAAGAAGAGGGTGAGTATCTTCCGTAATACAACTCTTGTCATTGTCAGCAAACAATTATTAGCTAGGTACCAAAGGCAAAGTAAAAATTAATAACTGTCTATTACGGTTGCAACTGTTGTTTCAAATAATTCTCGGACACAAAAATTTTGAGCCTTGCGCAACACCATTGCGTGTGCATTTTACGTGAGTACACAATGCTTTTCAGGCACGCGCAATGTCGCGGCACTGTGGATTACTGATTGGAAACGATGCTGCATACTTCCTGGTGTCCCGTTCTTGTCACAACTTGTGGATACACGGTGGCTGCGTTCAGAAATCATGTTCATGTCCGAAATTTATTTGAAAAAATAATAGGATTCACATATAACCAGATCTAAGTGTAGGCCATCAAGTACCTCCCTTTGCAGTGACGGGTCACATATTTCCTGCGCAATACAAATTTTATGCATGACTGCATTTACACAAAACTTTCAAATTGAAGACTTTAATGAAAGTACTTAAGTCACATTTTGACAAAATTGAGTTTTTGGTGGTTTTGAGTTAACTGGAAGGCGTATTTGACAATTTTTTGGATGATATAATCCATCGTAAGCGGTCATCACGCTAGAGTGAATTTTGAGTGAATTTTTTTAAATGCTCAAAGTATGTCGAGTTACATATCAAATTAATTGTTATGTCCTGTAGATTACAAATATATATACTTTTATATGTCTTGAAGGCTTGGTTAAAGAGATTTAAGCAAAAAATCGATCAGAGGTCAAATTTTCAACAAGCTCCAATTTGCCTGAATGATATGTCAATATGTTTGTCGTGACTTGTACATTCCAAATATATATAGGGCCTACTTTCATAATGTTTGTAGTACTTAATTTGAGATAATTAAGATTATTTGATAGGCGATCACGATTTTAGAGGAAAAAGTACTTTAGTCCAAAATAGCGATTATTGATTACTTAAAATCAATAATCGACACAGCCTTCTAAATCACTATAAATGATATACTCCAACATACAATAACTTTTGCACTTTAAAGTTATAGAAAAGTCAGAACATTAAACGCTTGTATCTCAAAACGTATATTATGTGACTTAAGTACTTCTTCCACTACAGTCTTCAATTAAAGATTTTACAAGAGCTGAACAGTACAACTGTTATCAATAAAGATCAATTAACTTCATAATATCAGGAGATTGATCACCTGTTCAAAACATATGGACAAAAACGGTAAAAAATGGCAGAGTAGCAAGTTTATCGCACAGCGGTGCATGCGTTATGAATACTGACAATTGAATACGCCAGAATAAGAACATCCCATCACTATGAAATTTTAACAGTGAAAATCACACTAAAAATTTATTTACGACTTAAAATCCATGAAAATACAGGCTGAGATGTAAACAAAGGAAATGAGCACTGAAAATATCACTGAAAAGTTCTTTTGTTATTCAAGTATGCAAATACCAACATGACCAAGTTGGTAAACGTGGCTGCTAGTCACACTGAAATTGGACTGAAACATGTCTGAATCCTTTATCTGGCTGGTAATCACACTGAAAATAATGCTCATCACACTGAAATTCACATGTGTACTGAGATCAATACTCATTATACTTAAGATGGAAAGCAGTGAAAATACACTGAAATGCTCTGAAATACCACTGAAAAAGGGTCACTCAAATCCTTTGTTCTATATGTAGGCCATTTTCATGGACTTTCAGAGTTACTCTCTGATTTTCAGTGTGATTTTCAGTGTTAAAAATTCATAGTGCCAACTCCAATAGCTCCCTTCTGTAAATTATATTTATTAAGGTGTTTGGTCCATGAGAGATCCGCCCGAGCAATTTTAGTAAAAATCGGCATGAATGATATTTTATCGATGTAGAACCGATTTTTAAAATAAAAATTGGGGGTCACAGGACTCGTTTTTGCATGAGAGTCTGTTTAAAAACACAATTTTTGGAGGTTTTGGGGGACAAATTAGTACAGGGGTCTATGGGGAATGTGGCAAAAGTGAAATTATTTAGTGTTGATTCAAAAAAATCTGCTCCAGCATTTTTGTTAATTTTTTCACAAAAGTTGCGCACAAGTATGTTCTTTCAAATAAAAAAATAAAAATTGGGGGTCACCGACTTAATTTTCCGGAAAAATATTGAGATATGGCAATTTTTAGCTTCAAAACACTACTCAGAGTATATGCGCATGCGTATTACGGCACTTACAAACTCGGAAACTATCGCGTACTGGTACGCGTGGAGGGCGCGTGGACCAAACACCTTAAATATGAATGCATACAAATTTCTGAAAATGCTTTCACATCACTTAAATAGCATTTCCATGTCAATATCTTAATCATATTGTCACATTTGATCTTGTTGTTGACTTGTTTAGACATTGTTAGCTAATTGTTATAGTACATTGTTGCTATATTTAAACAGCCATTACAAGAACATCCCAAGTCCAAGAGCTCCCCTGTGCAATTATATGCTAGGAAAATTATCTATTAATGTCTAACAAAGTCAACTACAAGGTCAAATGTGACACTATGATTGGGATAAAGACATGGAAATGCTTTCTAGTGATTTGAAAGCATTTTCAGAGATTTATATGCATTTATATTTTACATAACTTAACAGAAGGCAGCTCATGGAGTTGGGATGTTCTTATTCTAGCGTATTCAATTCAATTTAACATCTTCATTGGGAAAGATGAAACACAACTCTTATAAACCCTGAAGTATACAGTAAGCTGCCGATTAACGTGCATAAACCAATATGACCATGCGCAGAAATACATTAATCCATTTTTTTAAATCATAACACTATACCAATCTTGCTGAATATTCAAATAACTTTTTGTTCCAGGTTTGTCCTTGTGGTAGTAACAAAATTAGTCAAATATAATACCCTATCCAAATCATGAAAGATTCATGCACAAAATAATTATACTCAGTGATTTAATCTTAATCAATCCTAATAAATTATTGCTAGTCTCTTGCACAACATAAAAACACCAGTTTACAATGTTGTAGAATACATGGGGCATTCTATTGATCTCGTAACAGAGTCTGATTGCTTATTACTGTATATATCAAGGTTTATAGAGAGTATAGAAAAACATCAAACAACAAAATCTGGAACCTCTGTATCGTGAGTACTCTAACCACTCAGCCACACTCCCTCTTAAGGCTCTGTCACACATCACCGTATAGAGCAAAACGTATGCCTAACATAATTTATCCTACTTTTGCTCTGTCTTATGAATTGTTGTTGGTCAAGTACGTTCAATACATTATCCATACGGTCTCTCCGTTATGTATACGTTTAATTTGTTTTTCATACAGTGGTGGTCCATTTATCACACGTTCAATATGTGAAACTTTTGTATGTTATTCGTACGTTTTGCTCTATACGGTCATGTCTGACAGACCCTTTAGAGAAAGAGGAACCTCTGACCAACAAAATCTGTTTACAGAAAATTCTGAGAGCACAAAATAAAGCTAGGATCTAAAGTATTGATCGTTTACTAAAATCAGAAATATAGATCAGTTTAAGGAGGCTTAGCACAGATAGAATTTCTCTATTTTCATGTTTTTTGATAAATGGTGTTTTCATATGTGCTGATTACATTTCTGAAATAAAAATGGGGGTCACAGACTTTGTTTTCCAGAAAAATCCATTTTTGAAAACAGTAGGCCTTTTTGCTATTGACTTGTATGGTAAAGTCATAAAAATCAAGACAAAAACAGTTATAATTTAAAAACGGCTCAATTTATTTTTTGGCCCTTATATAGTTCTTTCAAAAAACATAATAAAAAATATAGTCATCGACTTACTTTTTGAGATATTCAGCAAAATTGACAATTTTTAACACTGACAAACACCCTTAAACAGTGTGCGTTTTGAGCACTGCACACAAACACAGGCTTGCGGGAGTAACGTGCATGGCCTTTTGTGTGAATATAAAAATAACGCACCTGTAACATTGTGTTTAATTAAAGCGCAAGATATATTATAAGTACTCTAAAAGCCTGGGATATAACTTTTGAAATTGAGCCCAACATCCTCTGATAATCAACCCATACGTGTCCAACATCCCTTTCTGTGCTTCTGTGATAAGCCACCTTAAAAAGCATGTTGACATTTAGTGCAAATGAAGCTCCACATTAAAAGGTAGTAACTTTTTGTTTTGTTTTAAATTTAACCGACTTGTTTCTAATTTGCAATGATGATACAAATCAATGGCGCATGTCAAAAGGCAGTAAGCACAATAGTCTGTTGGAAAAACCTTAATTTTAGGCTTGACTGCAAAATGAAGTCTGCACAACTGTTCTTGACTGACTCTTAATCAGATCAGTTTTTGCTATGGTTACAGGTCAAGGAAAACTTTGTGCTACAGGCACCAATGCAATGGTAAATATGGACTTTGTTTTTGCCTGCTACCATGGCAATTGACCTGACACATTTCAAACTATCACTTTGTGTAGACACTTTTGCAAGAAGAACAGTTTGAACAAAATCGGATACTTTTGACATTTTGGACTCCCATAGGGCCAATTCCCTGACCTCTGATATGACATTTCACATTTTTGGCTATAACTCCAGAACCATATTTCAGACATAGGTAAAAGTACTTCCTTGTGATGAGAGGAACATGTTGGTGTGGTTTTGAACGATATTTGACTAGTGACATGTCATGGATGTCATTTTGGCTGCCATCTTGGATTTCTCAAAATGCTTTATGGTGCGGATTTTGCATCATTCAGTTCTGGAATCTTTTGGTCTCAAAGATTAGGAATCAGTCAAGAACAATTGTGCAGACTCCATTTTGCACCTTTTCTTTTTTCCCACAGACTACAAGAGTTTCATGTGCTAAACCCTCATTATGACTTGTTTACAACACACATGGAGCCATATTTTTTAATCTTTGTAGCCATATAAATAATACAAAAATAACATGCAAATGAATTTACTCATTCATCTCTGCATTTAGGCAGTGATTATTGCGACGTTATGTACAACTCTATACAAAAATACAATAAAACATCTTGACCTGAATAATTCAAGTAAGGGTCAATTTTTGTATGGGACCATGCATAATTTTATCGATCAAATCTCAGGGGATAATGGGCACTCAAATATCACCATTCAAGCATGTCTGACCCACTATTTTCAAAATAGACCCACACTTGATTTGAAATTTCAAAAAAAAATACCACTTTGCGCGCGCCACATGAGTTGAGAAGTGACATTTTAAAATTCTTCACACATGAATTATCATCTGTGTTGGTACAACATGATGGAAAGTTGAAATTATAGATGACACAAACTTCCGGGGAGTCTACGAACCTGTTTTTAGGTCAAGTACCCAAAATTCATGATCTGAGACAGTCTTAATTATCTTGCTGTTGAGAGACAAAGGATCTCATCTCAAAATTCTGAGGTATACTGCAAAAATCGACCCACAATTGACCGCTTAGAACTGGCGGTTCTGGACATTTGCTCTTGTTCGGGTGGTCAGCCTTCAGTTCCGTTTGGACATGGTCATTTCATAGCAGGTTTCTCACAAATGTATGAAAAGTAACAATTTCTAGATACATGTATTCCAATTAAAAATTTGCATAAATTGTAATCTTTGACGGTAGTTATCTGTTTTGCGCATTTTGACATGTCATGCTTCGAAGGATCGTAACACCACTGCTGGTTTGCACATGAATTCGAAAAATGTTTCATTTAAAGCTGAAAATATCATGAAAACAAGACTTGATGAATACTGATTATAAATACTGTCAAAGTCATTTAAGTATTCAAACAGTTGTTGTTCATCACAAATCAATAATTCATCCATGCATCCGCTTATTTTCATCGCATGAGGGTGGGTCTAGTCACCCGAGCATGTTAAAATATGCACATGCATTGGATGCATAGTTGTTGATTTGTGATGAACTCTGTAGTGTGTTTCAACAATGAAAATCCTGAAAATGTATGTATCGGGATTAACATTGAATTCTCAATAATTCCAATTTAATAGAAATTTATGTTCACAAAATATTTAACAGAATCTGAAGCATACTTTATTTCTTGAATGTTTGTTGCTTTGTCGTTTTCAATAGTTCCCTTGCACTAGGCCTTGCACATACTAAAAAAAATTTCTGCCGTGCAATGTGTGCCGACTTACCTGTACTGCGTCAAAACACTTTCAATACAGTGAGTTGTTGAAATTATAACAAGATTCTAAACAACCAAAATATCAAACGTAAAGTGTGGGATATGGACAATCTGGGGTGACCCGAACCTTGACAAATACCGTGCCCACTCGCCCAATTCAGCTTTGGAAGTGATGGTTCCTATTAATTTGAAGGGTTTGCCAGATTGCAAATACTTGTATTGGATGAGTGGATACGGTAGGTCATTTTGCATTAGTCACTTTGAGTCACTTTGCACTGCTATTTTGCCAATGTCATATGTGTAAGAAAGATATGAGTACAAAAAGCTGCAATTTGTCATGAATTTGCAGTATACTAACAAAACAGGATCTTAAAGCATTTACATACTGGACACAAATTTCAAGGCTTTTGCATTACAATGACCTGGTGTAACACAAATATAACATATGGCAGCCATTGCAGATACAATTTGAATAAATGTCTCATACCAGTCTTGAGAACCACTACTCTTGATGACTTTTGCTGACTTTTTGTTACAAAAAATAAATAAAATGCAGCTTGGCTGGATATAGCTAGGCCGTTTTGTTTCATGTCTTTATTGGAAGAAGGAAAGCCCAGAAATGCTATACGGAAAGTAAGGAACAACTATCATTGAAGTTAATGAATTGAAGTTGGTACACAATGTACGGTACCACGATTCTTCAAACAAAGTAAATGAAAATGCATGCTGCAGGCCATCAGGTTTTCACATTAATATACACAGTAGGCCCTGCACCATGCATAATGTACAGACATTATCCAAGAAAATGTAGCAATTGCTTTAATAGGGGCAACACGCAAGGCTTAGAATCCAAAGACATTCGCTCTTCATATTCGCTCTGACTTGTTCGCTAAAACTTAGAGCACATGTAACTCTCATTGCGCGAGCATCTTTTCAATCGATGAGAGCAAATGTCACTCGCGCATGAAGTATGATTATTGGATAAATAAACCCAAGAATACTCAGAGAAATTTTTGCTCCAATTCATTCTGAAGTGTAGCGAATGTCGTGAAATTTGTTAAGCGAATGTCGCTTCCCGTTGGAGCGAAGTCTTTTTGTGGGGTGAGCAAATGTCACTCGGGCGAGCGATTGTCTTTGGACACCAAACCTAAACCGGCAAAAGTTTGCTGTTATCTGCTGTAATCGGCAAAATCAATTTGGGATATATCTGGCTTGAAAATTTTCCATTTGTTGCCTTGGATACGAAAGAAATTCAATAACATATTGTGCCTACTATTTGAATCGCATTATGATTAGGCTTGGTGTCATAGCATTACAACAGACACAAGTGACATTCGCTTTCATCAATTGAAATGATCTTCGCGCAATGAAAGCAACATTCGCTCTCCGTTTTAGCGAATAAGTCAGAGCGAATGTCACTCGGCCGAGCAAATGTCTTTGGACACCAAACGTAAGTTTTTGTGTCTCCCTTACTCCAGCAAAGCTGCACTGACTTTAATAGAAGGTGTAAAAAAATATACATAGAATTTGCCCTTCTGTCCAATCATCGATAACAAACCTATAAATTCCGGTACCATTGTCAGCTCTCTCCATCAATATTGGTTGTTTCTTGCACATTACACGAGATGTCATTGTCCTGAGTTTTAGAAAATACTTCTCCATTTTGTACAACTGTACTATTGCTACTAGAACTACAACTGCACTGTTTATGAGATTGATTCATATCATGTGATCCATCATGTGATATATGATCAGCTGACTTGTCATGTGACCCATCCCTTACTGTTATGCTTTTACTGCAATGTCCTTCTGCAGTAGTATGCAATTCGGGAAATTTGTCCAAAGGTTCTTTTATACATTTGACAACATTAGGAATATGATCCCGTAAAGGAGTTTCATCAGCAGTTGTTTTTGCACTTTCTTGATTTTCATGGATGTGTTGTATTTTGAGGAGAGTCGTTGAACACACAAGCTGTTGGTAACATAGGATCACTGTCTGATATAACATGTGACGAGTGCGAATCTATATCAGCACATGATCCACGCATGTCCGCATGAGTTGAATGCATATTTGGATGGTGCCTAATCGTCACTTTATGATCCGGATCAAACGGGTTCATGAGCTCGGCCTCGTTGGAAGCCAGATTAGAAATGTGGACCTGATCCAAACCTAGAGGATCGCTTTCAGACTCCTTTCTCGCTTCGGCGTCTTCTTCGTCGGAACACTCGGGAGAGGAGAGTGGATAGACTTCTGCGCCATGGAAGATGTAACGACTTGGAGGAACAAATAGGAAAGTTGATGCTGTGGACAAACAAGAAAATTAAGTTTAGCATAAAATGCTTTAGAATTCCAATACAGAATATTATCACTCAGTAGATAAAATACAACCATTACATTGGTTAAGAGCTAAAAAGGATATTTCCATATTGCATTAAGGCTGGGTTAGACCTTTAAATGGCATAAACCGTTTTTGTACTCTAACTTTCAAACTTATTGCATAAACTATATAAAAGTATACATTTTTAGAAGCGAATATTTATCCTGAACATAATAATGATATTTTGATGATTAGTTTTTGACCAAAAATGTCAATTTTGGCAAAAAATGCCCCAAACCGTATTTTTTGCCCCAAAAGGAAAGCGTAACTAAAATTTGCATTGGTCAAATTTTGAATTTTCTTGCTTTTGGAATTTAGAAACAAATGTCTTGGAACGGTTTTCTCAAATTTTTGATTTTTATCTTATTTTTTGAAAAATTGCTAAAAATAAGGTCAAAAAATGCAAAAAATCCCACCGCTGCCACCAAAATG